>NEWO01000177.1:1143479-1177650 GCA_003013225.1 Phalaenopsis aphrodite
ATATATATATATATATATATATATATATATATATATATATATATATATATATATATATATATATATATATATATATATATATATATATTCATTCCATGTTGTATGTGAATCATGTCTAAGAAATAAAGCATAAATAAGAGGAGAATGAGAGAGAGATATATGAACAATAATGAATAGTATTTGATTATGTTCCTTCTTCATAAAATCTCTCTTATTTATAAATGAAATAGTACAATAGTGATATTATATGTTTAGCCCCATTTGAAAGGGGTACATACTAAGGTATTTCTGGAATTTTAGAAGTGAGAACGACCGAGGAACCTTTCTCTACCGCAATATTAGAGAAGGCTTTTGACAAAAAGAGGGAGAGGAGGGAGGAGAAGAATTTCTTACCAGAGGAGAGCAACCTCTCGGCGAAATGGGTTGCGACAAAGGCATAATTGGCTTCGACAGAGGGTTAGGGCGAAGACCAGGTTAGCGAGGGCAAGAAGGGTAAAAGCTAGAGTGCGAACATGGATCACAGGGATATATCTGCGGTCTGTGTTTAATAGAAAATAGAAAATGAGGTTTTAAAAACATACCCTAAACGCACGAAACAAACACTGAGGCGGCGTTTGGAAAACGCTACCGCACTTATAAGCTGCTCAACACGCCCTTAGTTGACTTCAAGTTGACAGAATCAGCTCAGTCTGCTGACTTTTTTCAGTACGATTCGAGCGGTTGATCTAGCTTGGTCAATATTTTCGATCCTTCGTGAGGAATTTTTTGGGTCTCCACTGGATGGTCAGAGATATCTTGTGAAACTAAAACTTCCTTTGAATCAGCTCTACTGGGGGATAAACTATTGCATTGAGTGAGCCTTCCTATAGTGGATGACTTAGACATTATTTTATGTCATTTCCAATCGAATGGCTTGTGCTTGAATCATGTGGTTGTCTTCTTGTCAACCGTGTGGATCAGTTGGTTTTGGCCTGATTGGCTTAATTCATATGACTGTTTTTCGGTTGAGTGGGCCTTGTGATCTCCTGACTTTGGGCTTGCCTCTGTCATACTCTTCTTTTTTAAACCATTAGCTATCTTTAAGATCAGTGTAAATACATTTTTATGTTCATATTTTAGTTCTCTGATTCTCTTACTTCTTGAAAGTGACACTGCGATAAAAATAAGAATTTAATACAAATGTACAACACATTCAATTTTAATAAATAATTCAATAATTGAACTCCATTGATTTCCATGCCTTTGATTCTTATAAATAAAGTGCAATTGGACTCCTTATCATTCCTAATTTAGTTTGTGTATTTCCTTTTTTGAGCCGTCCAACTTTCATTTTTCAAACAGTGGCGTGGACAATCTATCAAAGGTTTGGGTTGACCTTCTCACCAAAGAGTCTAATTTGTTCCACCTTCAAAAAACTGAGAGGACGGGACCAATCAGAATGTGAGAAGAGGAAAAATGACATCATTTGCATTCCCACTACCAGATCACGTAGGATCGTCTGATTTGAATCTCAACACTTTATGGAGGAATTTTTAGCTGACTGACCTGACGTTCGATCTAGTCGCTCAACCTTATGTTATAGCTCAAGCCCATCTGATAAAAAAAGTCAGACAAATTTCTTCTTCCAAGATTGTCACTTTCATTGATGGTTCCTGGTAAGCATGCCTTGTCAATTACAATATCTAATTTGAATTGGCTCATGGGTACTTGGAGCTTCAACCTTGTTTGTGAGGTCGTATTTTTTGGAAAGCTTTTTTTTTTGTGTTATGATAACTCTTAGCGTAGATGATCCAACTCATCAACTCAAACATGGGTTTTACTAAGGTGTTAGTGATTGTGAACTAGTCGTTAGGGGAAGGTGATCGACTCTCGAGCAAGATGGTTGGGTCGATCATTCTAACAATTCTCTCGATGACATGAGGAAGCAAATGATGGGATTTAGACATCTCCAAAATCGTTGGCTCATCGTTTGGACAAAATCAAGAGTTCCTTCGCTCGGTTGGCTGGGATCCAACAGGGTGAGGAGATTTGTGAGTTGTTGGCTTATATAAAGCGGATGGAGGAAATGGTGGCGACTATTCACTAGGAGCTGTCAAATGTTTGAGAGAAATCCTTGATTTTCTAGGCACAAGCTAAATCAGGGTGAATCAATTTTGGTCTAGATGGGAGTTCTTATACATGAGGCCGCTTCGGTTGGGGCACGTCACGGTCTAAGCAGCATCAGATCCCTCTATCAAATTATTTATCTCAGAATAAATTATGAGCATTTTGTTGTAATTTAAGTGTCATTTCTGGCATAAAATAGTTTTTACCTTGTTTCTTATGTTGATGTGATCCCGCTGATAACTTATTATGAAAACGTTATTCAAGTCTATTTTTACCTATGTATAATGGTTAAACTTTCTTTGTTTCCCTATATATGTGAAGAAGTAAGGTTGTGCGGGTACACTTCATATGCTCTTTCCCTTTCTTTCACTCTTCAAGATTCTCTTCTCATGCTGAGCTTGATAGCTCTCTGATATTCTCCATAAGAATTCAGATCGATCTCCCTACATGTTCAATCCTGATTTACTCAAGCTAAGTTTGACTTGTCTCAGCAGAGTGATTCTTTGACTCCTCCATCAAACATCTGGTCATTGGCCAGGTCGAATCGAGCAACCTCATTGTATGGTGTTGATCATTTGTTCTATAATCATCAGTTCTGGTTTGGCCTCTGCTTGTCACTTTGCCTAGAGCTGTGCTCATTTTCTGTCAACTACCAAGAAAGAGAAAATTCATTTTTATTTAGGTATCATCAAAAATTCAATTTTTACACATAGACCACCTTACCTATGGATGAAAAGTTATTTTTCACAATTTTAAAAAAGTGATAATTTTTATGTAATATGAAAAATGTAAAAAGTAATATTTCGAGATTACATTGGCTCTCAACTAACTAACATAACCCTCAATTTTTCGCATAAGGGGCTTGAGACCCGATAATGACAATGTTAAAAGTAGCATAAATAATGGATAAAGAGTATGTTAATATTGTAAATAATAATAAATTTTTTTTAAACGTCACATTAGTAAAAATGAAGTCAAGAAGAGTTTAAAGAAAAACCAAGTGTGAAGAATCAATAGGACTTGATGATATCCCAAATGAAGTGTGAACATATTTAGGAGATTTGAAAGTTTCATGGCTTATTAAGCTTCTTAATATTTTCTTAAAAACTAAAAAGAAGTATGAGGAATGGAAAAAGAGTTTTTTTGTCTCCATTTTTAAAAATAATGGTGATGCACAGAAGTGTGCAAATTATAGAGGAATTGAGTTAATGTGACATACATTAAAATTATGTGAGAGAGTAATTAAACATAGGTTAAGACGTGATATCAAGAATTCTCATAATTAGTTTGGATTTATGACGAGCTAATCTTCTACGGAAGCTATACAATAATCGTGAGGCTTGATGGAAAAGTACAGAGAGACTAAGGAAGATTTACATGTGATTTTTTTAATTTAGAAAAAAAACTTACGATAAGGTTCCAAGAAATTTTTTTTTTGAAAAGTTCCAAAAGACAAAGGTGTTGATATGACTTATATTAAGGTCATTAAAGATATCTATACAAGAGCAATTACATGTGCTCGAATAGGAGGATTTACCAAGCATTTTTCTATTTTAGTTGGTTTAAAAGATATGTATACTAGAGCAATTACATGTGCTCAAATAGAAGGAGGATTGACCAAGTATTTTTCTATTTTAGTTGATGTAATAGATGGTTTACATCAGGGATCAACTTTAAACCAATATCTTTTTTGTTTTAATTATGGATGCATTTACTGGACATTTACAAGATGATATGACTTGGTGTTTGCTCTTCGCTGATGATATCCTTTTATGGATAAAACTAAATAAAAAGTTTAGGAAAAACTTGAAAAAATATGGAGGTCTACATTAGAGTATAAAAGCTTTCATTTGAGTAGATTTAAAACTGAATAAATGAAATGCAACTTTAATAATAGTAGATCTAGTGATAAAATTGTAAGTATGAGTGATCAAATCATTAAAAGGTGCGAACGTTCTAGATATCTCGGGTTTACTTTTTAAATTGATGGTATATAGATGGGGATGCCATAAGACCCATTGTCTGATAAAAAAGTACTGTTTAGACTTACAAGAAAAAAATTATAAGATGATGATGATACCTACATTGCTTTATGACATAGAATGTTGCTCTTTAAAAAAGAAGCATAAAACTAATTTAAGTGTTGCTACGATGAGAATGCTTAGAAGGATGAGTGGCTTGCACTTAGAGGCAAAATGCAAGCTGATTGTCTTCATAAAAGGTTAAGTGTAGCTCCAACGGTGGACAAGATTAGAGAAGGTCGTCTTAGATAATTTGATCACATTAAACCTCAGGCATTTGAAGATCCTTTTAAGAGAGTAGATGTTTTAAATTAGACTCATGTTTTAAAAAGATAGAGGTAGACATAAAAACATTTGGGCATATCGTATAAAAAAAAATAATCTTTATTTATTAAAATTAAATGAAAATATAACATTCAATAGTATACAACGGGAAAAAAGAATTCATGTAGCCAACCCCATTCAGTGGGAAAAAAGCTTATTGATATTGCTGTTGAATATTTAGATGTTAGAATGTAAGTAAATATATAAAAATTGATTTTTTTTTCATTTTTGGTTTTTTTTTGGTAAGAAGACGAAGAAAAAAGTATTGCTATGACCTTTTTTTCATTTAAAAAAAAGAAAAATTCTTCCTTGAACTGATCAATAATATTCCTATTTACATCAAGAAAAGAATCAAAATGATCACCAACTCTTTTCCAGAAGGCCAAAATGGTCAAAAACTATGAATAAAAAAAAAGGGCTAATTTAATCCCAGACTATTTAAATTGAATCAAAAACAATCCTTTTTAAGTGACTATTTTGATTTCTATTTAAATAAATCTGGAAACTAATTTAACTCTTCATATAATCTGAGGTCATTTTAGTCTCAAAAGACAAACTGAATCCTTTTTTTTTTTTTCTAACTATACGACTGTCCAATCACAGACTTCCAGCGTTGACTCAGAATTTGAAGGTGGTTTGAGCTTTGGCTGCCGCATTGAAAATAAAGATTTCTTATCAAAGAGGTGGGAGAACACATGCCTTTGTTTCTCCTTGGATTTCTTCTCTCCCTTATTTGGAGGATTTTTCCGTAATAAATTGGTGGCATCTTTCTTCATGAAATTGAGATTCATTCTTCTAAAGCGATTTTTTGGCTCCTCATTTACTGTCTCTTCTGTTTGATCCAAAATGGTGATGGCTTCTTCCGGATGGGTGATGATTGTCTCTACCGTTTCATATACCTATAAAAGGAAATAACAAAGCTCTAATTCAATAGAGAATTTCAAGAGAGTGTTTAGGGTATAAGACTTCAATCAAAATGCGTCACGTGTATAGTTCGGCTTCACTGAACACAAAAAATTAAATAGTTTAATGCATGACGGAGCCGGACTGTACATGTGATACATTGTGATTGGAGGACTCCTTATGTAATATATTTTCGTTTAGGGTTGGGTTCATTTGAAGCGGCTGTAGTTTTTTGTAAAAATTGCTATAAAATTTGTTTTTATAAACAAATTTTAAACAAATTTTTGAAAGTGGATGCAAAAATGGCTGTGCGTGCTGAAAGATATTTTGTTTTTAAAAAAATGAAAACCAACAACATTCTTATAGCCATCATGTCCCAATATATCTTGTTTTGAAAAGCTGTTTTTGATCACGCAATTTTTTTGAAAAGCAATGATAATGTCTCAAAAATCAAGGAAGATTTACATACATACCACATCATTCCTAAATATTTATACATCTAATACATTAGTTCTGATTTTTTATACTTATATGAAAGATTCAAGTGTTAAAAAAATGTAAAAAGGAAGATATGTAAACGCATAGAAATTATATAGTATGTATATAAATGCCCCCCAAATCAAACAAATTAAAAAACTGCCAACAAATGGACCCACTTCATTGTATTGAAGAAGGCTTGCTAGAAGTAGAATTAATACATACCTTGCAGATATCGCCAATATTGTCACTTGAAATGCCATTTTGGCAAGTTGTAACAACCCAATCTTTACAATCATAGAAAATTTTTGACACATTGCTGCTGTCTGGGGAAATGGAAGCTTCTGCAATTGTGAAGGCTGCGCAAAGCTGCAGACTTCATGCAATTAGAAGAATTGCTGGGAAAATAAAGTTTATCATATGCTCTTTATTATCAGGAACAAATAAAAAAAAGGTCATCAGCATGTACTTCATTTCAGAGAAAAAAATGCAGAAAATCTCCAATATGGCCTATTCTGCTATGTTGGACCAACAAAAATAATTAAGAATAGTGAAGGTCCGCGTGAGTTATGCCCCAAATAAAACAGGGGCAAAAATCTAAATGAATATAATTGGAGAGTTATTAATTTTATGTGGGTTTTCAAAAGATGAATAAATCATGAAATGGCTACGTTAATAGAGATTGGTTTGATCAAGTTAAATAACTAAATATGGTATAGGGAATTTCATAGATAGCACAATCACTAGCAAGAAATTTAATGTGTTATTGCACTTTTAACAAATTAATGGAAAGCCATTTAAAACAAATTTTATGTAAAAAAAAATATGCAGACAATGAATCGTAGGGAAAATATTATTTAATGATATTGAAGGGTTTAAGAAGAGGTGCTGTAAAGAAACTAAACTCAAAATCTCCAGAAAATGGCAGATAACTCAAATGTGCATGCAAAAGATTTTTTTTAAGGGTTTAGAGGGAATCATCACAGATATTGGTATGACAGACTTCTAAAGAATGTGTTTGTAAAAACATAGGGATTCCACAAGATTGTTCTATAAATTCATAGAAGAAAAAAAGATCAAAATGGTCTCCCAATTATGTAGGGGGACACATTTTAATCTCATGTTATATAAAAGATCTGATTTAGAGTTTAGATTCTTAATATAGGAGACAAGATCTAATAAACATTAACGTTAAATTTGACAAAAGGAGTTAAAATTGAGGATATTTTAAAATTTTTACAAAATCTAATAAAAGACTTTTTTTTATGCTTAAAATATTTTATAAGAAATTTATCAACAGAATTTTTTAAATTCATAAATTTAACATGTATTAATTTTCTCACAAAGCATCCAAAAATAAAGTAAGAGATATTGAGAATGTTACTGACATAGTCTATCCCAAACAAGGTAAGTAGGAAATTAGTTTTTGTAAGAATTTCAAATATAAACTCCTAAATTACCCTCATTTTTAATACCAATTTCTAACATCAACTTCAACTTCTGTTACTTTTAGTGGCGGGAACTTTTTGACTCATACTTGAAGATTCCAATGACAAAACTTATGAGTAAGATATAAACGCATATAATGTGGTAAGCTTGATAAATCCTTCACGTCCTTGAAGCAAATAATCTTACTTTATTTCTACTATTTTTGCCACTGTGGAAAAAGGAATGAATTAAGAACATTCTCATTAGTATTCGCCAAGCTACACTCAACCATTCCACATTTACTCTTTTAATCAAGAAGAAAACGCCGCCTAAAAATTATAACACTGTCATCATACGTTATCATTTAAATACTGAGGAATATGAAATAAAAATAAAAAGATGAGCAATATCAGATTCTGCCATAAAAAGCATGGAAATACTTGCATACGGATAAAAAATCACCTTCTGCCAGTCTTTGTATTTTTATGGACTAAGAATACATAAAAGGCAGATTTACATACATACCACTTAATTCCTATGTATTTACATATCGAAAAGGTAAAATTTCAATTTTCACATATATTCCATCTATGCATAAAAAGGTGTATTTCACTTTTTTAAGTTAAACAGTGGTATTTTTTATGTGATATGAATGATTTGGATGGTATAAATATAAATAGTAAAGGTTTAGGTGTTAGAAATGTAAATAAATATGAATAGGGTGCTATGTATGCAAACGCCCCCGAATAAAATAATCAGCATGAACTAATTATTCTTGAATAGGATGAAAAAATCAAAATGAAAACATCCATACCATGGACACAAAAAGCTGCCCAAAAAGCTCAGAAGGTCGAATGTCCTCCAAGGTGGTGAATATGCTTTCACTGCATGATCGAACCATTCTAAGCAAGTTGGGAGAATATCAAAGCACAGAGAAAAGGGAAAAAAAGTATATAAAACCTTCTTACACAGCTAAATCTTCATAAAAAACTGGTGTTTGCAGAACAGCAGGCAGTGCTTTAGCAGATTTCCACAATTCTTGCCATAAGTTACCTGCAAATTAAAGATCATATATTTTGTCCAAAGTGTAAGAGAAATGGATAAACCTTCGAGCCTCGTGAAAATGAAAAGAAAAAAATATACAAACATTTCGTAGAAGGAAAAAGATAAGGGACATCAACTGAATGCAGCGGCAAATAGAATGAAAGAATATCCACTAATTTAGCCAGATTGTTGTCATACTAATAATAAAAATTTAGGAAGTTAATCATTCTGCTAAATAAAAGCTATTTAGGAAGTAAAGTCAAACCTACAATTCTTAGACGATTAATATAAAGGCTAGGTACTAAAAAGTGATAAAATGAGATATAAAAATAACAAAGTAAATAAAAAAAGTAGAGATTTTGATAAATTAAATTAATTAAGGTTGAAATTAACAAAATCTAGAAAAAGGATAAAAATATGATAATATAATTAATATATTTAGAATACAAATGTATCGAAAAGTGCCAATCTGCGGGAAGGATTTTTTTTTTAAAGATTATGAAGGAATTTTTTTCATTTCTTCATAATGTAATTCACTAATTGTGTTCTTTTAGTAGATTTTTTTTTTCTTTTTTACTTATTTTAGAGGGATTACTATTTAGTTTCCTTTCATTATATATATAGCAAGGTATAATGCATTAAGTAAGCTGGAATAAAATATTATTCACAATTCCTACATAGTATTAGAGCCAAGATATCTTCCGTGCGTGTTGCAGGGCTCGGTCTCCAAAGTTTCGAAGTTGAAGTGTCAAAGCGACCCTGCATCTCTAGCAAAGCTTGATCACCGATGACAAGGACAAACTCATAGGAATTCTCGGATGCCGTCTTAGACGCACAAAGCTGTCTCCTTTCGTACACATGAGAGATAGGGTCGTTGCGTCGTCTACTCATGCACAAAATTGCAGCGTTCCATCGTTCGTTTCATCTGCTCGACCATATCACACTCCTCTATCGAGCAGCTCCAGTAGATTGGATCACATAAGTTCGTGTCTTCCACTCAACCAAATCACAGTCCTCTGCGAGCGTTTCCAACAAATCAGATCATGTAAGTATCGAGCATAAATGTTTCACCAGATCGTATTCCTCTTAGATTCGCAAAAGTAAAGGTATACACTGCTCCTAAGATCGATTCGGGTTGACAAACTTGTGGAAGCCGAGCAGTTGAACTAAGCGTCCTCCTTCCTTTAATTCCTATTTGCTTATCTGCTTGAGCAGTCGAACTAAGGGAACTCCTTTCGCATTTGTTCGAACAACAAGTCTTCTCGATTCGGGCTTCACAACCTTATCATGGTCAAACACGTCATGGACTCACAATCTTATTCCTTTGAAGTCACTTCTAGCTCCAAGTCTACATCTTGATTACCTATCATATCTGATAACTCATGCCACCTAGTCACTAATCACAAACTGCATGGCAAGAGTTTTCTCCAATGGTCACAGTCTGTCTTCGAGAGAGAAAAGATGGATATCTTACATGTGAAATTTTGGCTCCAAAAATGACAAATTCTAAGCATCGGACATTAAAAACTCCTTAGAGTCATTTGAGATTGAGATTATACTACATGATCTACAACAAGAAGAATTGAGTATTACTCAATATTTCATGTCAATACCCGAACTTGGAATTAACCAATGCGGGTACAGACTGTCGAACGATGAAAATTAAATTATTATATATTCATTTTCTATAACTAACATTTGATAATTAAAAGAGCCACTATAGAAAATATACTAAATTAAAGTAATTATAAGTTTATCTTAGGTCATGTTGTATGCGTCTTCTATAAACACTTTCTCTTACATCACTCATCTTTTAATCAATTAACTAAATCTAAAATGTTAGTTTAAAATAACAGTGAGCTAACTAAAATAAGTAAATACTCTGCTCCTAAGATATAGTAACACAATAAAAAAATAATATACATGCTAGTTAAATTTTATGTAAATTAATTTAATATAATTTTAAACATTTACATGCCTTACTACCCCATATATACATATAAATATCTTTTTGATTTGTATACAACCGTCAAAAGACAACGTCTAAAATTATGTTAATTAAGATATTAGTATCAATATTCATTTCTATTTACGTGCACAGATACCTTTAGTGTTCTCCCGCTAGTATCATAAATGGGTTAATTTCATCATAACTAAGCATGCACATGCATGCAAGCAAAATAAAAAAAAATCATTCTTATTTTCATTTCATAACACTTGATACATAATATAATATAATGAATTTTGCATTTGACATATACATACAAATATCAATGACATACGATTCAATATAATCAAATGAACTTAAAAAACAGATTTGATTTTAGTTTTATAGTATAAAATCTATCAAAACAATTAACAAAGTATATCAAGTTTACAAGAAATCAAATACTATAATAATTTAAAAGTACAAGTACTCAACTCAAAAGCATATAACTTGCTTAAAATTTTCAAATCCGCTTAATCATTGTCTCTAATTGTAGCTGCCTATGATATAAAAAAAAATAAAATTTTAAGTATATAGTTAATTATGTTTAATTAATCTCTTAATTAATTATGTTATTTTAATTGTTGATTAGAAAATTTTATTTTGAGCATTCATGTTACTTTAATTTGACCATCAAAACTATAACTCAATCAACATTTATAATTTATATTAAATTTTATTCAATAGCCAATTAATGTCCACTCTAATTTAAATAAGTAATTGAAATATTTATTTTCATATTTCAAAAAAAAAAAATCATATTGTTATTATTATTATTATTATATTTATTGGTATTACATAGATACAAACCATATAACGTTTTATTAAAATATAAAACTTATAATTCTTACCTCACCCAAAAGCTTGGCTCGGTTTCCTTTATCCACACTGCTTGAATTTGTGCACGAGTTCTATCTCCTCTTTCTTCTACTCGATTTCACAACCAAAACACCGTACCCCCAAATCAAAACACTACAACTACTCTTCCTCAATCTAGGGCTTAATTCGTCTTCGATCTTGTACAAAGCCACGCAACTCCTTAAATTTTCATAAAAAAGTTTAAATCTCATTCAACAAGATGAAAACTGGATACAATAAAACATGTGTCTGATATAAGATAACTAAACCAACTTCGGTTATCAACTGAGACAATTAACATAACAAAGATAACATCGCATTGAATCAATGTAACAAAACAACAACACACATCCTTTGAAAAAGAAATACACTAGAATGACACTCCTATAAGATGGGATAAAATATAACATTAATCAACTCTTAGTAGCATCATCAACAACAACAGGTTCCTCAGGATCTCTACTAGTAATGGAATAAGTTTGAGGTCAAACAGGTTGCCTTGATTGACCCTGTGTGGGAGTTGAAGTTGTAGACTATCATTCTCTATCCACCTGCAGTCCTCTGTGAAAGAGCTCCAATAGATATTTGTTCTTCTATAATTAATCATAAATCCTGCTCTGATACCACTTTTATTGGGACCCAACCTGGATCTTGGAATTAATCAAGACGGGTACAGAAGATTGAACGTGGAAATTAAATTTTTCTATATCCAATTTCCATAACTAACATTTAGCAATTGAAAGAACCACTACAGACAAGAGATTCAATTGAATAAATTATAAATTTATCTTAGGTCAGGTTGTTCATGTCTTCTATATATATTCTCTTCTATCGCTTATTTTTAAATCAAATTATTAAACATGAAATAATTCTTGAAATATAATAATACGATAAAAAGAGAATAATATGTATGCTAGTTAAACTTTATGTAAATAAATTTAGAGTATTTAAAGGTTCATATTATTTAATATGACCATCAATTTAATTCTAAACATTTACTATGTCTTATTGTATCGTTTATATATCAATATATTTTTAATATGTCTACAACACTCAGAGGAGCATCATTTAAAATTGTGTCAATTAAACACATCAATATCAATACTCTTTTAAATTTATGTTCAAATATACCTTCAAGTTCCTCCTCTAGTACTATAAACGGGTAAACTCTATCATAGTCAAGCATGCACATGCAAACAAGCAAAATAGTAAGTCTCATTCTTATTTTCTTTGCATAACATTCAATACATAATTAATATCTTGAATTTTGTAATTGATGGACATATTTAAATATTAGTGACATACAATTCGATATCATCAAATGAACTTAAAAAATAGATAAATTATTTTTATTTTAGTATTGCAGTATAAAATATATGTAAACAATTAATAAAGTATATCCGATTTAGAAGAAACCAAATACTACCATAATTTAAAATTATAGGAATCACTTCAAATCCGTATCACTTGTCTTAAATCTTCAAACATGCTTAATCATTATCTCCAATAATTAGTTGTCCATAATATAACAAAAAAATAAAATTTTAATCATATCATTAATTATGTTTGATTAATTTTTTAATTAATTATGTTATTTTAATTGCTGATTAGAAACTTTTATTTCAAGTATCCATATTACTTTAATTTGACAATCAAAACTATAACTTTATCAACATTTATGATTTATATTAAATTTTATTCAATATCTAAATAATGTTCACTCAAATTTAAATAAGTAATTATAAACTTTATTTTCATATATCAAATGAATCTTTCATAATATTATTAACATGGAGTGGCCCGTGCAATTATTATCTTTAATCATGTGCCTAAACATTTTTAGGGGAAACCATACTCACAACCACATATTTTATCAATAGAATGCCTAGTCGTGTCATAAAATTTCAAATTCCTCATAATATTCTCATGGAATTTTATTCACATATCCGCTATTTTTCCTCTCACTTATCGTTGAAAGTCCTTGGTTGTTCCGCATTTATTCACATACAGCAATACCACCACACTAAACTTGATCCCAAATCTCTCAGATGCATCTTCCTCAGTTACTCCAACCAAATGGGTTACAAATGTTCTCTCCAATTACTAGGAAAATATTTAACTCTATGGATGTCACATTCTTTGAAAAAAAAAATCTTTACTTTTCCAAACCTAAAATTCAGATGAACTCAAGAAAATAGCAATTTTTGAAACATTCTCCAAGGCAATCAAATTGAATCAAATCAAGTCACTTAAAATACTGAACCAAATCCTCCCACTCAACCAACTCCACTTAAAAAAACAAACTCTATCACTGAAACTGCCCCATTTATCTCTATTCCACCTCAGCTTGACACTAGTGATGAAGAACTTCGTGTTTATATCAGAAGAAAAAGGACTACTCAACATGTAGAGGACACTGTACAGAACAAGAATTTTAAAAAATCTGAACTAAGTCCTACTACATCTGATAATCATAATAGTAAGAATTCCCTATCTCCAGATCGAAGGAGCAACTGATCATCCAATCGAAAGATATGTAGCTTATGAAAAGTTGTTATCATCTTACAAGAATTTTGTGATAAATCTTGATAGTATGCAGGTTCCCAACTATATTCAAGATGCTCTAAAGGTTCCAGTAAGAAAACAAATAGTTAATAAAGAAATTTTGGCTCTAGAAAATATTAACACATAGATATTTACAGAGTTATCCCATGGAAAAAATCATGTATGCTATAAATGAATATTCAAGGTTAAATACAAAGGAGATGACAGTGCAGAGATGTTCAAAGCTAGGTTGGTAGCCAAGAGTTTCACATAGTCATATGGCATTGAATATCAGGTAACATTTACGCATGTTGCCAAGCTCAACTTTGTTAGAGTTCTCTCCGTGCAGTAAACAAAGATTGGCCTTTATATCAAGTGTATGTCAAAAATATCTTCTTGAATGAGGACATTGATAAGGAAGTCTACATGGCTATACCTCAAGATTCAGAGAAAAAGTAGAACAAAAAGTCTTTATATGGCTTGAAGCAATCTCCTCATATTTGGTTTCACTGATTTGGTAAGACTCTGATTAGAAATAGATATTAGTGTCAAGTTGATCATGCAATGCTTGTTAAATCTAACGCTAGAGACAAAATTGCTATTCTCGTAGTATATGCAGATTATATTATCTTAACAAATGATGATTCAAAGAAAATTATCAGACTACAAACGAAACTTGCAATAGAATTTGAGATCAAGGAACTCGTGAATTTACGACATTTTCTGGGAATGGAGGTAGCTCGGTCTAAAGAGGTAATTGTCATATCCTGAAGTATATCTTAGACCTATTAAGTGAAACTGACATACTTGGGTGTAAACCTAAATGAAAGAAAGTAGTCTGGTTGACAAAAGAAGATATCAAAGATGTGTGGACAAACTACTTTGCTTATCACACACATGATCTGATATTGCATACTCTGTCAGTATAATAAGCTAACACATGAATAATCCAAATAAGAATCATTATGAAGTAGTGAACAGAATACTAAGGTACTTGAAGATGATCCCTGGATATGGTTTGCTCTTCAAAATATTAAGAAATAGTGAGATTGAGATATACACAATTGCTAACCGGGCAGGAGAGATAACAGATAGAAAATCAACTAATAGGTATTGTTTATATGTTTGGGGCAATCTAGTCACGCGGAGAAGTAAAAAAACAAGTTGTTGTCTCTTGGAGTAGCAAAATCTGAATATTGTGCTCTATTACTATGATTATGTGAGAGAATGTGTATTCAAAGACTATCTAAGTAGCTTAAGGTTCCGATAAAAGACAAAATTAAGATGTTCAGTGATAGCCAAGCAGCTATTAGCATAACAAAAAATTATGTGTATCATGACAGAACAAGACACACTGAGATTAACTGACACTTTATCTCAGAAAATGTTAATAATGTAATTGTTCTGCTAACATATGTTCCTAAATAGCTTCAAACTACCGATATTCTCATCAAAACACTACCAAGGGTCAATCATAATGAATTGAAGTCCATGTTTGGTTTGTACAATATCCGTATTAAGAAGGAATTTAATTTCTTTCTTCAAAATATATTTCACTAAATGTATTTCCTTTATTTGATATTTTCCTTTTTTCCTTATTTTGGAAGGATTCCTATTTGGTTTCTTTTCATTATTATTATTATTATTATATATATATATATAGTGAAGAGTAATGCATGAAGTGAGCTGAATAAAATTCTTTTCACAAGTTTTACAGCATTTTTACTGAAGAAATGTATTTAGAAGAGTAAAATAAGCAGAATTATGAAGTTCCCCAAGGATGGATTGATGTGGGACAATTCAAGGATAAAATTTTTGGATTCAACTTAGAATGATATAACAAACATAAATCACACAAGGGGCTTATGATTAACAGATAAGAACACTAAAGAAGCCAAGAAATTGCACTTTTGAATTACAAACAAAAAAAACCCAAATGTTAATGTAAGGATCAAATAAATCTGAATAAATTGACAAAAAAATTCAAACCAAGCAAAATCAACAAGCAATTGAAATTTAATCACCACAATCAAATTGTTAGTTGTGCTAAATTTGAACAAAATTAAGAGCATTAGCAAACTAAAGCAGGTTATATAGACCAAATTAGATTAAGAAAAAAGTTACCAAAGAATAAAAAAATCTAAGTATTCATCAAGTAAAACATGATTTTCCCGAAATTAAGTACTCCCACTTATACCACAATCGAGGAATCATACATCTAACTTGCACTCACAAGATTGCATAAACTTTCTTCAAATAAAGTTAATAATTAATATGTTCATCTATTTATAGAGTCCTCATTCCGAGATTAGTAGATATAATTAATACAAGATCCACCCAATCAAATTCAAGATAAACCTCAAGTTCTCATTTAAACCTTATCCAAATATTAATAATAATAATGAAATCATAAGATAATTTTCCAATGAACAAATATTGACACCTTAACATAATAAATATTCTTGCCATGATACAAAATGCAATTAAGCCAACCAATCCAAATCTACGGGATTTCCACAACAGAAAAATCATAAAAAAAGGGAGTTGATACACCACCGAATCATTTATTTAAAAAAATATGACTTGGCCATGAAAAAGATATGCAAAGGTAAAACTATATATCCAAATGAGTGTTGATTGAAATTTAGAGAGTTATGAAAACGAAGTCACAGGAAAAAGTACTGGCACATAAGCTTACAAATTCCTTTGTCTCATGAAGGTCTATTTAGAGGTAAATTTTATGCCAGGTCAGTTAATAAAAATGTATACAAGCAATAATAGGATCTCCATATGATATTTCTTGATTTTAAAACCATATATGACTGAATACCATAAGAATTGATCGGATTTCGTACATGCATATATGATTTCAAACTAAATATGAATATTACCGAAATCCTAAACCCTAAATAAGCAAATTGAGGATAGGTTAGGTGAGCTAAAGGTAAATGTTGAACTCAATATATGATTCACAATTCAATATTAGAGTGTGAGAAGAGCCAGATCGGTCAACATAATCTGCAATCACGTCTACATCCTTGGGAGTGATTATGGCTTTAATATATCACAATCCGTATTGAGGCTCTCCTAAATCTATCAAATCATGAGAAATGCAAATAAAATTGTGGCATATCTCCCTCATCTTCAATTAGAATCAACGCAATGACCTTTTCAATAGATTGGGTATAACTCCTGCATTTTTAATTGGAATTAAATTATCCTTAACTTCTTAGATTCAAATCTCAATCTTCTGAAATTTTGTGAACACCACTTTGATTAATTCCAATCTTATGTGTTGCAAATCACTCATAAACTGAGAAGCTATAGAAAATCTTTTCATAAATTTGTGCATATATCACGCATTGTTTATCAAAATCCCATGATTTTTAATGGAGGAATTTACGACATAATTTTCTACAACTTTCTTTGATGGATTATAATCTCGTGATGCAACTCATGCCTAAACAATTAATGCTTAAAAATTTTTAAGAATACCCCCAAAAATATTTCCGATAATTTGCATTTACTCCCTAATATATTATCAGAATAACATGATTTTCCATTAAAGATTTTGAAACTCGATCCTCTTAATATTCATGTTTAATGCTTGTGTCAATTTCAAACTCCATAAGGACCGGATTTCGTACAAGCTAAAAGATCCAATTTTATTTAATTTTTCTCAATAATTTGTGCATCTTTTCCACATCTTTCATTAGAATCACATTTTTTTTATGGGTGGATTCAAATCCCTATAGCCTTAATATTCATCATTCTGGTTGATTCAAACTTTATAATGTGCACATTACACATAAATTCAGAGCATAGAAAAAATTGAAGTTAATAAAAGTGAGAAGGAAAAAATATATTAGCCACAAGAAATTTCAGGTTCCAATCAGGGAGCCAAAAGACAGCAGGAATGGACATCAATAAAATCCATACTTCCAGAAGACCTTAAAGTGGAAAAAAAAGTATACCTTCTTTCAGCATTCTTTTACTTAGTCTGCCACGTCTTGATGAGCCTTCTAAATCAGCCGAATCATAAGCCTCACAATTTGAGTCAATTTCTGTCCAGTCTGGGGGAGAGTACCACCTTATGAAGTCTTCTAAAGCACAACCAGGATTTGCAGCCTGCTAAGAGGTACATGTTATTTAATATGTAAGAGACAATACCGGAATGATCTGATTAAAATTTGCAATACACTAGAAAAATAACAATGCAAAGATTTTAGGATTGTCTTTTGCACATATAAGACTTGCCTTGAAAGCTTGCATGTCGGAGAGCAGCTGAGAACATCCGGCACCAAAGCTGCCATTTAAAACTAAATAAATTGTTAAGACAGTCATGCTTCCAAAAAGACACTCGTAAAGCAATTTAAATGATTTATACTATATCTAGTTTGAACTATTTTGAATACCCGAACTTCATGGATTTCAATGTCTTTTGTTTTTTATTTATTATTATTACTACTATTATTTTGCTAGGATTTTCTCAACTCTTTTCCTGCCACAGTTCATCTTCCTGTATTGTCCACTGGCTCTATTTTTTGCGATTTCTTTGTATCAATGTACACTATTGTTTCTATTAGAGGGTCTTCCGCCTGGATATATTGCTGTTCTTCCACCTATGAGCAATTAATATTTTGCTATCGTTATCCGGATTCTACCTGAGATCTCTTGTGACAAATTTCCATCTTTATAGGCAAGGAGAGTTGTAGTCATTATTGGATTCCAATAATTGCTGACTTTGATCGTAAATTAGAGGGTTTTAACATTATAAATTAGGGTTCATGAGTGATGTTAAATTTAACTCAGTTGATATCAGACTTTCGAGTTAAAATGACTTCATTTTTATTAGAATGTTGGCTTGATATGACCCTCTCTAGTGTTGATATGATTGACAACTATAAATTTATAGAAAGCTATCTTTGTGTATTGGCATGACATTTCACTTGTTACTTGGTGATTTCTTTGCATATCTCTATTTCAATTCACTAAAATTAGTTCTCGTTTTCATGTAAGATTGATTGCAAACAGATTAATACAACATATCTTTTTGATTGGTATAAATTTTAGCTAAATTGCGTGAATATTTTATGATCGTTAATTTCCAAACAAGGGTATTGTTAGATGACGGGTAAATCATTAATTTTTCTGTAAGGAAAATTATTATTCGAGTATGGATTTTGTATATTACTTGTTTTCATTTTGAAGCGAGGATTAATTGTCCAAAATAGAAGTTGTGAACTACAAATTTGAGCTTGAACGTATGATTTTGTGCATCTCCTCCTATAGACGCATTAGAGAACTCTAAACTCTAAGAGGTCATGTATCAGATTTAGTGAGAGTTAAAGTTGTTTCATCATACTAACATGAAATAAGACAACAATCAAAATAAAAATGAAGCAAATATACAAAGTCGATTAAAACATTATTCTAAACAACTTCAATACAACTATTATGGGGTTGAAAACTATATTCTAACATTCAATGAGTGATATAATATATAAAATTTCTTCTATTATTACAGTATATTTAATTCATAAAGAGTTGAATTTGCTAAATCAAAATTGAAAGGGCATGCAGTGAATATACAAAATAAATTTTTAATCAACTTAAAAATTGTAAACGAAGAGACTATGGAATGTTTGGAAATTATACAAGATTTAAAGGTCATGTAGACAAATATTATTGGCTTCGAGAATATTATGTTATCATTATCTATTTCATTAAGGGTTTCAGGTAATGATTAAGAATGAGCTAAGCTAAAATTCATCTAAAACATTACATTTACATTTATCAAAGCTTTCAATATTGAGAAATAATTTAACCATTCATTGCTAGGACCACATCACTTATGATTGATATGAAAAATCATTAACATCTCTTCTAAAATCGAATTATGAACTGTTGAATTTGATCCTATTTAAAAGAAACTATATATCATGAATATTCTTAAACAATTTAATAAGATGCTGAAGAAGATATACACTTTGGCTGTCATAAGCTTTGAAAATTGAGAAATAATACAACAATTTTTTTTAGGACTGCATTCTCACGCGGGAGTTAACCGTCGCGGTACTATAGCAGCTAAAGCATTGCGTCTATACTACCAAATGCCTATTTGGTCCCTTACCTTTTCTATTTCCTTCCTATTCTAACTACTAGTACTTATTATAAGTATGTTGTTTGCTGTCATAAAACTAGGTTTTGGTGAGTTTTATTTCAGTCATCTGTCTAAACAGCCGCTAACATTCGTTTTCTCATTCGAGGACTACATCTGAGGGATTGGGTGGTGCTCTGGCTATATCTCTCTCCCTAGGCGGTGACTATCTTCCTTCTATCCCCTTCTGCATATTTCCACATCGCTCCTTGTCGTCGTACCTCACTGCAGTCGCCCGCAACAACATCCTAATTGTTGTTTTCAGCAGTTCCAGCAGCCCCCAGCGCCTTCCACTCCCTCGTCCTCGCTGCCCTCGCTGTCCCAGCCCTCCACCTTCGCTGCAGCAGCATGCAACGCCTTCCCTTTGTTGTTTTCCTGCAGTCCAACTGCCCCAAACAACAACTTATTGTTTGGACTGCTGCCCCGTGTTGTCTTACTGTTCCAGCTGCCCCTAACCGTTGCCACCCCTCATCCACAGTCTCGAAACCCTTTCCCTACCTTAGCATCACTTCTCTGATCCCCCCTAACGGTCAACACCATCACCTGGGATCTACCCTAAAGCGAGTTGTGTCGTGTGTTGTATTTTCTTTTTCAAGTGTGCTTCCGATAATAATATTTGCTTTTCCTAATGAGATTTGGGTTAACTCCAATATCATTTGATATCAGAGATAGTCTAACCCTAGTCCTATCCTAGGGCTGCCCCTACCCAAGTCACCTCCACCAAAATTTTTCTTTCCTATTCCCAAATCCTAGCCAAACTTTGACTAACCTTAATTTCCCATGGTTCATTTTCAAAATCATCAATAAGTCTCGTGCACCCTCATTCACTTCCCGACCCTAGCCACACCACCAAGGATATACATATCTGAGCCTACCCAGGAGGAGATACAGTGAGAGATCCGCAGACTTTAGTGGAAGCTTGCAGATATTAAGGATGGAACACGGGGGGAAATTACCCTCAACCGGGATCTAGATAATCGAAGGGAAGCAAGAGAAGAGGATTTGTATCCCTTCCATAAGGACTTTACTGATGCAGAAGACTGGCCACGACACCCTAGAATCCAATATCAAATGAGGTCGAGAGAAAAGCCAGCATATGGAGAATGGGAGAATCGAAAGATGAAGCATGAGATCCAATGTCAGTTCCTACCAGCTTACTATAGACAAAAGATTCAGACTCTAGCTTCAAAAGTGTAGAGACCACATCGCCGGGCGACCACCACGTCTTATAAGCAGCGCCCAATCTCATGGTCTTACAGCTAGATTATACCCAGGAGAATATCCAAGCTAACATCAAAGGAAAAGATGAGTCAGAATGGAGAACAGGCACAACTAATCAGCATCCCTAAACCAATCCAAAAAGTGTTGCAAGTGCTATGAATTTGGGCATGTTGAATCAGACTGCACAACCAAGCAGTGATATGTTTCACGAAGCAGAGCGTTCTTGAAAAATTGAGTGATGACAATGTAAAAACTGAAAATGGTGAGGACATAAAGCATAACGAACAACTTTCAGTTGAAGAGATAAGTTGTGATCTAAAAGAAGATGCAAATTTCAGAGGATTCTCAATTTTCAGCCAATGAAAAAGAGACTCCATCGATTTCAGTCGACCCCAAGATAGAGATTCCACCAAAGGTAACAGTAGCTATCCTAGAAGATAGTAACTCTGATGTAATGGGCACTCCTGCAGAGTACGAGATTATGGTGCCTCGAGCCAGCATTTTGCAGGCATTAAGAAGAGCATCAACAGTGTCACGACTTGACCCGATGCTTAGAATTAACTAAAACGGGTAAAGAAGTCGAACGGTTTTAACATCTAACTATTCACATTTTGAAAACTTCTAATACATATAAAAGAGTCATTAATCCACAAAGTGTTATAAAGTCTAAAATAACCAGAAACAATAATATCCACTCAAGTCAGTACTAAACAGTGTATCAATATCTGAAAAAAAAAACAGTCAGGAGAAACTATCACAAAAAAAAATACCAAGCGGCAACGATCCTCCTCCGATAAACAAGTCTCTCATATCAGACATATAAACCTAAAACTTTTTTTCGAAAGAAACCATTAATTGCAACTGTAAGTATAACTTAGCGAGTAATTATAATATAATATGCATTAAATTTTATGTTATACTATGCATGAATGACCAATAAAAAATGCAGTTAATTTCATTAAAACATTAAATTTATCCATTCCCATTTCACTTTAAGTATTTACCGTTTTTAACATTTTGAACAGTTATAATAGAATACTCTCATACCCGAAAATATACTCAAAAAATGTGCTCAAAAGCACCATAAAAGAAGTGTTCAAAGGCACCCTCAAAATTATGTCTAAAGATACCCTCAAAATTGTACCTGAAGATACCCTCAAATTGCAGCTGAAGGCAGACCTTTATCATTTATTTTAACATGCATGTATATTACATCTCCTCTGCCAGTACCATATGGGGGTAATTCTGTACGACTTAAACATTTACAGTTTATTTCATTTCCTCTAAATTACCTCATTTTAAAGACATTAAACATTCATTTTCCCTTTTCTCATTTATTTCCTTTCATTTTGGTAAATGTTTAAGTCATACAGGATTACACAATACTGTCAGAGGATACAATATACCCGTGTACGTTAAAGGAAATGATAAAGGTACACATTTGGATGCAATTTAAGAGCACATTCGGGTACAATTTTTAGGGTTTCTTCAGACATATTTTTAATGGTGCATTTGGTCACATTTTTTAAGATACCGTCGGAGACGATGGTAATCCTGTTAGAACTTGTAAAAAAGTTAAAAACGGTAAATACCAAAAGTGGAATGAGAGGGGATAAATTTAAAATTTTAATGAAATTAGTTGTATTTTTTAATGGTCATTGACGCATAGCATAGCATAACATTAAATTTAATACATACTAGCTTATAATTACTAACCAGGTTATACTTTCTTTCAGTTAAAAAAAATTTTGGGTTGACAAGTCTAATAGAAGAGACTTGTTTTTACCAGAGAAGAATCATTGCTGCTAGATATTTTTTATGATGATAGTTTCTCCTTACTATTTCTTTCAAATATTAATATGATGTTTAGTACTGGCTTGAGTGGATGTTATTGTTTCTGGGTGTTTTAGATTTTATTATATTTTGTGGATTAGTGGCTCTTTTATATGTATTGAAAGTTTTCAAAATGTGGATAGTTAGATGTTAATGTTGTTCGACCGTTGTACCCACCTTGTTAATTTTAAGCACCGGGCTGGGTCAAGAGAAAAGTGGTATCAAAGCAAATAGTTTTGATCATGATTTAAAAGAGTCATTAGAATGATCACTCAAATTCATAAGTAATATTGATAAGGAATTAAATTGTATCTAGTTATAATTTTTCTTCAGCTATTTCAAAGATATAGAAAATTCGAGGGATGAAGCTAGAGATGATATTCTAGAAGTTGACGAGCTCTCGCAGATTACAATGAATACTGATGTATTTACTGAGATGATGACTGCAGTAATACAGTTGATTAAAAGCTCTCACACTCAGTCTAGTTTCAGTGGAGGATGTCAGATGGATAAGTACCTAAAATTATTTCAGGATATGAGACCACCTCTCTTTTTTGGAGGAGGTTTAGTAGATGCTGAAAACGGGTTGCTGAGAGTTAAGAAGAACTTAGATGGTTTGTCTTGTCCTCCAAAGATGATGGTTACACTGACCACATTTGCATTAGAGGAATAAGCAGAGAAATGGTGGCGTGGACAGTTGCAGGAGAAATTTGGTAGTAAAACTAGTCACTTGATTTAGTTGGGCGAGTTCGTGAGCACCTTTAGAGACTGATTCGTACCACTGTCGGCCGAGAGTCAAATGCATGATAAGTTTATCAGATTAGTATAGGGTGATCACTCGATTATGCATTATGAAACTGATTTCACCACGCTCTCAAGGTATGCACTTCAGTTGATTTCTAATGTAGAGGAGAAGTGTCATTAATTTTTATTTAGGCTCAGAGATGTGATTAGACAGCCTTTGATTCCTATTGGAATTGATGATTAATCTGTTACAGTGGAGAGAAGAGGATTGAGCTGGATCTGGAGGCTACTCAGAGGAGGAGGGACATTCATAAGAGAAGAAATTCAGAAGGATCCACGTTTCCTCAATGCTCTCAGAGCAGACATTCTTTATGTCAGGTAGTATAAGTGCTAAGAAGGCTAAATCCAGCAAAGTCGACACCCAGTTTGAAGTGAAGAAGTGTGACAAATGTGAAAGGTCTCACAAGAGTAAGTGTCTATCCGGATCAAATACTTGCTTTTGGTGCCATCAATCAGGACATATGACAAACAATTGTCCTAAATTGGATCAGAGGGCACCAATAGATTCCAGAGACAGTGTTGCACCACCTCAGAGGAACTACGGTAGACCACGAGCAACTGAATCTTCAGGGTCAGTGCCAAATGCAGGTCAGACTCAGCAGAATGTTCAGCCCTGAGTATATGCATTATCACAGTAGGAAGTTAAGGACTCCATTGATGTCATCGCAGATCTATTTTTTCTTTTTTAATAATTTCAAATCAATGCACTAAGCACCAAAGGATTCATGTCATTTCATACATAAAACAAGGATTTATATATATTAATAAGCAAACTCTAAATATTTAATGAGATGATTTTAATGATAGGTATTATATATCTTCAAAGTAGATCGATAAGAGTATTATTTGATTTGGGAGCATTATATTCATTTATAACTGATGAATTGGCTAGAGTAATGCAATTGAATGTTATTTCAATAGTTGTGATACTGTCAGTTCGAATGTCAAATGAAACTTTCCTGGAAGCTAATAAATCATGTGAGGTGGAGCTTAAGATTGACAGAAAGAGTTTTAATGTCCAACTTATTATGTTGCCCTTGGTGGAATTCAATATGATTTTAGGCATTAATTGGATTTCTGAAAACTTTATCACTATTGATTGCAACAAGAAGACTGTTAAAATAAGTGTACCTAGGGAAGCATAAACTAAATTTTCTGGTGATAGAGGACTAACATTTATGATAATTACCGCATGAAAGCTTGCAAATTGTTGAATCATGTAAGTTGGGGTTTTCTTGCTCTGATAGCAGATACTTCTAAGGAAGTGAAGTCTTTGGGTGATATTCATGTGTTAAGAGAATATCCAAAGGTGTTTCTGGATGATTTATCAGTGCTACCACCAATCCGGGAGATTGATTTCAGTATTGAGCTCTTACCAAGTTTTGAGCATGTATCTAAGGCACCCTACAGAATGACAGTTAAGGAGTTGCAGGAGCTGAAGAACCAACTGCAGAAGTTAATCGATAAGGGATTCATCAGGCCTAACACATCATCTTGATGAGCCCCAATATTATTTGTGAAAAAGAATGATGGAGCTTCATGATGAGCTTCATGATGTATATTGATTACAGGGAGTTGAATAAGCTTACAGTTAAAAATAAATATCCACTGTTGAGAATTGATGACTTGTTTGATTAGTTGGAAGGAGCTTCTGCATTTTCAAAGATTGATTTGAGATTAAGCTATCACCAGTTGAACAATAAAGAAGAAGACGGTGAAGACTGCTTTTAGGAACAAATATGACATTATGAATTTATGATGTCGTTTGGACTGACAAATGTTAGACAATTTCTAGATTCCTTTGTGCTAGTTTGATATTCTGGTGTATTCAAGAGATGAAGTAGTCATACATGCCATTTGTATGATGCCCTGCTGATTTTGAAGGAGAATACACTTTATGTTAAATTTTCTAAATGTGAATTTTGGCTGAAAAGTATGGCTTTTCTTACGCACATTATCAGTAGAGACGACATATCTGTGAATCAAAATAAGGTGAAAGCAATTACAGATTGGCCAACACTTACTACTGTTACTGAGGTCGGGAGTTTTCTAGGTCTAGCTGGTTATTACAAGAGATTTATTGAGAGGTTTTCACAAATTGCTATGCCACAATCAAAGTTAACTCAGAAGGCGGTGAAATTTGAATGGTCTGATCATTGTGAGGAGGCCTTTCAAAAGTTGAAAACTTGATCCATGTCTACTCTAATTTTGGCCATTCCTTCCGGTTCTGATTGGTTTTAGATTTTCAGCGATGCATCTTTGAAGGGTTTAAGTTGTGTACTTATGCAACATGATAAGGTCATTGCATATGCATCACGACAATTGAAGAATCAAGAAAGAAACTATTCTACACATGACTTGGAGCTTGCTGCAGGTGTTTTTGAACTCAAGATATGGAGGCATTATCTGTATGAGATTAGATGTGAAGCTTTCACTGACCACCAGAGTTTTAAATATATTTTCACTCAGAAAAAATAGAATTTGAGGGAGAGGAGATGAATGAAATTTATTAAAGATTATGATTTGGATATCAATATCATTCAAGTAAGGCAAATATTGTTGTTGATGCACTGAGTAAAAAAACTTTTGGTAAATTGAATTATTTATTTATGTAGCTAGAGCAGTTAATTAAAGATCTGAAGAGACTGAGGGTGACTATAGTTGATTATGGTGATGAAAAGATGACTCAGTTATATCAATAGATAGTGCAACCAACTCTAAAGGGCAAAATTGGAGATTTTGTAGCCAGAGTGGCAATATTTAGAAAGTTCTGGAGCAAGTTCAAGAAGGCAATTTGGAGAGATATATGATAGATCATGATGGTTTATTGAGGTATAAAGACAAGGTTTATATTCCAGATGTTGATGATTTGAGGAAGGAACTTTTGGAGGAAGCACATCTACCCAGATATACTATTCATCCAGGGAGCAATATATAGAGTACCTAGGTGTTTTACGCAAGTGCACGTATAGTTCAAGTAATATAAGACTTTCTTTAGTCCAAAGTATCGATCCCACAAAGAAGGTTGTTAATTGTAAAAACTTAAGAAAAGTTCTAACTGAATAAAAATAGTCTTAGCTTGGAAATAAGTTCGATTTAAAGTGAGCTAGTAAATTCTACCAAATCATCACTAATCCTATAAATTTACTATAAAGCTAATTTCACTATAGTCAAATAAAGTAATAGAGTTCAAGCTATTAACAATACCCTCCCCTTGCAATGAAATTAGTAATATATTTAGGAGTAAAACACTTAGAAATGATATTGGAATTTTATGACAAATAGAAGCATTTATTTTATTTACCCTTTTCCAAGTGCATAAAGAAATTAGGTTCAACTATGAAAGTGTTTCTGTCCGTCACCCTAGAAACCTCAAAGTTACCCCCATTAAATGTATCTCCCCGTGTATTTACACTGATCTACGGATTAGTTTTTTTTCACCATCAATGAGGTTTTTACTAGTTGTTAACTCCACCACCCTCCCAAATCTTGATAGAATCATAACAAATTTTAACACACCAAATGATCAGATTGATATGTAAATGAAGCTTGTAGTAAAAGCCATCACAAGCATGAATAAAATTCATTCTAAATGAATCCACATACAGAACTAATATTTATAGTGAAAGCGTGTGATGCTAAGCCAAAAAAAAATCTAAGAGCCTGATGTACTTTGAAAAAATATTGAACCAGCGGAAGCAAACGAAATAACCTGCCAGTACGCAGCACTAGTTCCTCAGTTTCTTTAATAAGCTCTTCTGTTAAGATGGGACCCTCCTGCATATTAGTGAGAATGTAAAATTAGGGAAAAAAATATAAGAACACAGGCACTTTGAGACCATGTTTTGTAAAAGCGGTACCTGTGTAACTGGATGACATATGGGTTCGCCAGTTTCCAACATTGTTAAATTTTCAGAAAGATGATCAACCCCAAGTCTAAGAATATACTCTCCAGTGATGAGTCTAGCATATCTCATGCTATTTAACTTCTCAGGGGAGTAAATCAAATCATTTTTGGCTAGACTAGCTTCCCTTATTACAGAATCCAACGACTCAATAGCAGCATTTCGCTTTAGCTTCCTAGAAATACAACAATTAACCACCTGCAATTGCTGATGCAGCCGACAAGAGTCTAAATCAGGATTTGCATCCAGTGACATTCGTGGAACTGGTAATCCTTCAGACCATCGTCTCCTAAGCTGCAGACATAAAATGTAAAGTACTCCAGTTAGAAGATTAGAAATGTTTTTCATTTTAAATATCAAACCAAATTCTACTTTATTAACCATAGATATTGAAAGTCACTATCAAAAAAATGTGAACTAGCACAACTTAGTGAAATTGGATGAAAGATAAGACGAGATTGATCATACAAGGTGTATGACCTATAAGTTACACTTAATTTCTCAGTGAAAGCCATTTAGAGAGTATTTTGTCTCTCTTTAAGTAAGCACCAAAATAAACTTAGATCTGCTGAAGTAGGAATTAAAAAGAACCCTGCACCTTCAGAAATTGCCAGAAGCAACTGTTGCTCGGAAGTGAAGAATGCTTTCAACAAATACAAATGAAGTTCAATTGTTTAAGATTTTCTAGTCTTTAAGTAAGATTATATTTTTATCTCCTTTGCCGGGAACACATTGCATCTAAAGTTGGAAAGCTTGTTTAATTAATATGCCCTTTCAAGTTTATGAAAAACCTCAGCTTCTTTAACTCCTGTAAGAAAATCCATGTCAGAACGTTAAGAAATTATCTGTAAACTCAACCTCCAGATAATAGCATTGGTGTCATTATTAGCCTAATCGGCTAATCTTAATCCGTATTTTATATTCACGCTTGTTAAATCTTGATTAAGGTATTAAATATATTTTCACTAATATTTTTTATATTTTTTATCCATTTTATAGGAGATAAGCCTATAAGAGTTGACTTGTACCTTCTATTGTACATGTCTATAATACCTTTATTTATCATCAGTACCTCATTTTCCATTAGTAATGTGATAGGATCTTCATATATTCTCTTATCAATCTACAATTCTTAATTTTATAAAACATCCATATTGACATTCTAATTTTAGCCACAAATTTTGTTATTAGCAACTTCATTATTGCCGACACTCAGTTCCATTAGGTATAGCTGATCTAATCAAAGTTTTATAAAATTTATATTATGATAATATTCTCTTATAACAGAAAAATGTTGAGGCACTTCCTCATTTTAATCACCTAACATTAACTTATCCACCTATATACCCACATTATCCTATATAATAAATCCAATAGTACCATGAAACTAGATCAGAAGAAAAATCTGCAATTAGAAAATGAAATCAATATCCTCTCCAATGAATAAAAAAAAGTAACTTACTTCAGCGATAACCCAACCCCAAAAAAGTGCCATTTTCTGAAGGGATTTGAAGCCTCCGATAACTTCAGCAAGTTTGACTGCAAAGCTCTCAGGTGGCGCGCCTCTAATGTCCTTATGCATAAATGTGACGGGAAGGGAAGTTAAACCAGAACCACAATTCGTATGGGCATAGGGTTTCTCTGTGAATATCTTGCAGGAATTATAAATAATGTGAAGAACCATCAAAGTAACAAACAAAAAAGACTACCTAAATCAAATAAAAACTGTATCTTGGAGTGAAGCTCATCGTCATCAGAAAAATCAGAAAATGAATTGTCATCCTTTTCACGAAGAACCAAGGACTTAACAGCAGAAAAGCTCAAGCCGGATTTTTCCTTGGTTAGCAATGGATCCTCAACTAAATTCAAAAGATTTCTTGAGCATAGAAAATTTTTCCCAGCCCTGTTGCAAAGGAGAAAAGGTTCTAAGATATTGTTATTCTGAAGCACATGCCACAATGAACGGTCATCTAGTGCATATGGGATATTTCTTCTTAATCATAAATTAACTGGAAATATGGACAAGATTGAACAAATATCTGATTAAGAAATTGTATTTACAGAAATATCTTACTCATAAGCTTCAGCCAACCGCCTTAGAACAGAAGCTGGAGGAATTGTTAACTTGTTAGGGAAACTATTTACATATTGGCTTGCAGTAGAGCATGCTTCAGAAATCTGCAAGTACGAAAATAATTACATGAAAAAGAGGCTGCTAGCAAATCTCTCTTTACTGAATGGAATGCGCTGATGTATAAATGCAAAGAACCAATTAAGGCTGCAGGATTTTGTCAAAAAAGGAAGAATAAAAAGAAAAAGGCTATTAGTGGTTTTAAATGATGTCATAGTTTAAATAAAATGCTAAAAACAATACAAATAAAACCTTTTCATTTATCAAAACCTTATTAACTCAAATTCACCGGGTATAATATAGTAATGATATTATAATGACATAGTGTCATTGATTGCTTAAAAATAAATTAAAATACTTGAATCTGCAAAACAAAACTAACTTAAATTAGTATACATTAAAATATAATGATGGAGTTCATCTAGAAAGAAGTACCAGACTCTCAGTTCTATCTGCATGTCTTTTTAAATTCAAAGTCACAGGTATCATGAGATGCATCTTTCTACATGGCCAGTGGAAGAAGAACAAGGCAGCATAAAGATTTAATAATATTGGAAGATGCAAAGTGTTTCATGCCACGGAAAATTATTGATGAAAAAATAAAGGCATGTAATATGCCCTGGCAATTTATCAATTTTGAGCCAGTAAAAGCACTTATTGCATATAACATTAGAAGAAACCAATAATTTTTCTATCCTTCAGCACCAAAACTACCTTCATCTACCGCTCCAACAAGATCCAAGCAGCTCCCTTTGAAGAGATCAAACAATTAGTCAAGAAGGTGATGAGACATTTGTTTGAGCACTCTAAAACATTTATTTGCTTGAATTTAAACAACTTATTAAACAAGTAAAAGGACTGCAGCTAAAAGAAGAGATATTTAACATCAAGTTTCAAGCTTATTAGATATCCTTTTTTTCTTAAATAGCTCAAACAATGCCATACTAAAACAAATAAGAGAAAGTGCCTAGTCCAATGAATGATGAATAGAGTTTTCTCTGGGATTTAAAGTAGAAACTGTAAGCATCTACATGATATATGTTTATAGATCTAGAACTTTATTCATCAGCAGTCAAGGTGAGGTCCATCTGCAAACCAAAGGAACCATAAGTTTTATCAAGGCAAAATATTTAATCTTGTCGAGTCAGAGGGTCTAGGAATTGAAAATCAGGTCAAAAATGGAAAAGCTCCTTCTTTAACTCTAGCGAGTTATAGAAAGCTTTCATAATTCCTCCCGGTATTAGAATCTAATATTCTACAGCAGCTATTCCCAAACCCAGGTTACAAACTTAATATTTAATTTTTTTCTTTAAGCTCCTTCTTTAACTCCTAGGCATCCTTATCATAAAAATTTTAGGTTTGTCCCTTTGAGAGGTGATCATACACCCCAAGCCTCAATGGACACATATATATGAACTTTGTTTTTCTTTAAAAAGGACAAACATTAAGAAAAAATTCGTGTAATGGGAGAATCTTAAAGTGAATAATTTACTCTCCAGCTTTCCACTTAAGATAATAGCAAATATCTCTCTCTCTCTCATACACACACACACACACAAAAAAAAAAAAACTTACATCAGTCTCTGTCTAAACTTAATCATTCTTCACTATAATTCAGCCACCTTTGAAAGGTGATCATACACCCTAATTTGGGAGACTTTTAGGAGCACCTCATCTCTGCTTATCATGCAGGGTAATGTGGAGCTTCATTTAAATCCAAATTCTTGTCATATTCAATTAGTAATTTTGTAGTTTTCCATCATACTAAAAGGTTCACCATAATATCCAATTATATGTTCCCAAAAATAAAGAACTCTAATTCACAAAATCTGGCTAATAACTTCTAAAATTGTAAAATGCATCAAGATTTTGCATGAACAAGGTCAAGTTGAGATTTCTTCCACAAGAACCTGTAATGAGTTCAATGTATATGTTAACAATAGAGCTCAAAACAAGGCCGAAGCCTTGGTTTGCAGTAACATATAATGAAAAAAACAAATTTCCACATAAGCAAAAGCTGGAAAAAGCAACATATTCATTACAACGTCAATATAGAATGCAGATTATAGCATACTATATAATGAAAATGCCGATCAGAAATAATCAAATGCTTGTTATCCATGCCTTTAAAGGTTGTCCAGCAGTTCACATGTAGCAACTTTACAAACTGAGCTTTAAAAAGAGCATGCTAAATGTTCCTGAAATCTAGCAGAGTAAGTTAAAGACAAATAAACAAGATAAAAATCTTCAAATCCATCACATTAAAGTTGAATTCCCATAAAGGCATCTGAACTCATAATCCAAAAAATTCCAAAAACGAATATATTTCCAATTTACAGCACAGTTATTGAGCTTCCTGATAAACATTTTTACAATTCAGTTCAACAAACAAGCATGCGCACTAAAAACAAATCTAAGAAAAAAAAAAAGGAATAAAGATAACCAAAACAAAAATGAAGACAAGAAAGTGATGGTGCGTTGGTCTAGATTCAAGAAAAGTTCCAACTGATTTTTTTTCAATCACAAGCATGGCATACACATAAAGTTAAAGCTCCAAAAGAAAATAAAATTAAGTTCACCTCATGCCTTGGCTTGATAAGTCCATCGTCTCCAGCGGATACCCGGCCCTCCATTTTCTTGAAATCCTTCTTTCTCTGCAAATCGACATCTGCAGCAAAACCAACATCAGAAGCTACTCCAGAAGCAAGATTCTACAAGCATTAAATTCTACCACGATCATTCTTCAAGTCCGCCTTGATCTCTGTGAGGACCTTCTCAGCTCGGGCCGCGGCGGAGTGCAGGGCGGTTTTCGCCCTAGACACGAAAGAGAGTGCAGGAAAGGAAGCGCCGCCGACGATCGCTCCCGCTTCGACGGCGGTGGAGGAGCTCGACTCCATTGGGTCGTCGTGGGGATGGACGTGCATATTCTCTTGCACTACATGTATGTAAAAATGTCTGAGCACAGGAAGACTGAGTGGGATGGTAGCGCACCTCCGGATGAGCGCTGCAAAAATTAAAAATTGAATTACTAATTTAAAAATCCCATAGAATATTCAAACACGAGTAAATGTATGGCGACAGCAATTGGAGAAAAATTTGCCTACGCACAGCTAGGTTATATTGGAAAAAATATTAGATCAGTAGTAGTACGCATGTAGAAGTAACATGCTACATGCGTAGTCAATGAAATCACGTCACGACATCCCACGCGACAAGAAAAAAAACGGCACAGTAACACGGGGAATATTCCCCCCTGTGTTATTCATGTGTTGTTGCGTGTTATTCATGTGTTATTGATGTGTTATTGTGTTATTATAACACCATGAATATTTTCAGGACACAATAACATATGAATAACACACAATAACACATGAATAACACGGGGGGAATATTCCCCGTGTTACTGTGCCGTTTTTTTTCGTTGTCGCACTGGGTATCGTGACGTGATTTCATTGGCTACGCACGTTACTCTACGTGTGTAGTACTTATATAATATTTTTTCGTTATATTGAGGGTATTTAGAGTTATATCTGCATTATACCCAATTCCTTTGCCTTTGCAAATGTAGTTTGTAAATTTTATTTTTTATATTTGTACCACACAAATCTTTCATATCAAATAAAAAATATAACAATTTTAACTTAAAAAAAATGTAAAATAAAGCTACTAATACATAGGTAAAGTTGTGTGTATGTATAAATTAAAATAAAATTTAGGTATTAAATATATAAATACATAGAAATTGAGTGGTGGCTATGTAAATCTTCCTAACTATTTATTTATTTTACAAAATTTCAGCAAAAAAATTAAATTAAATTAGAAGATGCATAATTTCTCATTTTGAAGGCTTTTCAATTCCACAATTCTCTTTCATTTAGGGCAGAGATAGGAGAAATATTTGCGTACATAAGACGCATACAACGCTACGTACGTCAGGTAGGTTACATGGAGAATATTGAGGGTTTTACTTCGCGTTGTACCCCATGTAATCTGCAGTGTAACCTACCTGTAACTTAGGAATATATGAAAACAGAAGCGCAGAACTTACTAATTACAAGTAGGTTACAAGGATATTACAAAGAGTATAACGCGAATATAACCCCCAATACCCTCCATGTAACCTACCAGACGTACGCAACCCTGCGTACTCCAGAGATAGAGTCAAAAAAAGAACAAGGATTACTTAAAAACTGACTTAAAGTCATTTAATTAATTCATTAAATCTAAAATCATAGGTCATAAGTGGACCTGATATCTTCTTTAGCTGTTTATGAGATGTTCAAAAATAAATAAATAAATAAATAAAATATAATGCTGACGTCAATGGAAAATAGTCTTGAAGTAGTTCGGAGAAATATTGGGTTGCTGACGCACACAAATGGTTTGAGAAGTCAAAGAAATGGGATCCAGTTGACTTTTTTTCCT
>NEWO01000177.1:1187860-1225091 GCA_003013225.1 Phalaenopsis aphrodite
TTTATTTAATATAAATCCTGATTAATTTATTTTTGTTATTACATCCAAGTTAAAGTTGTAACTATTTTATTTCATTCGATATTTTCCCTCACTAATAATTTACATTTTTATTTTAGTCGGATATCCAAGTCGTATGAAGATAATTTCTATTTTTATTTAAAAATTTGGATTCTAATTAAATCCTTAATTTCTTAGTTTTATATTTATAGATAGCAGAATAGATCAATATATTTTAATTCATAGACTTTTAATTTCATTCATTAATTATGATAAATTTTCTAATAATATTAACCATTTAATACTAATTTGATTTTAAATTATTTTTCTAATAAAATTTATTTAAATTAATATCTATTTTATTAAATATATAGGTTGCTATTAATATTTAAGTTACTGCTCAGGCTAAAATTTTTCAAATTTTTTGTTAACTTTCAATAGCATAAATTCATTGGTTAATTTAAAGCTTTTATATTATTTCAAAGTAAAATTAAATCAAGATTTTTTTGTTCAAATTTATTAAACAAAATAATCTTAGGTGAACATATTAATTTCATCCTTTAAATAAATAAAATTAACATATATTCTTAAAAAAATTCTAACCTTGCTCATCTCTCTCTTGCTTGGTTTGTCTCTTGACCAACACGATTGACTCAAACTTCCTCCATATGCAATGTGTACAAGATTTGACTTGCTCATAACCAGCACAAACCTGTCATTGTCTCATAGCTCATGCGAGAACAGCATGCGCCACTCTTGATGTTGCTATCCACATTCTACTCAGGACATCCACCGTTCATTCCTTTGGCAAGCCTTGGTTGACGCCCAAATTGCATGCACTAGCTGTTCGCGTCAATCTTCCTAGTGCCAACTTCCTCCTTCATGCAATTGACAGCTTGCTTCGAATCCCACTGTAACCGAGCACGCTGCCTTTATTTCCCCTTTATTTCCTCCCATTGTTCATATTTGGCTTGCACGAACTCTCTTCACCACAACCTCCCTTCGGATAACGAGGAACCCGTCCACTCTTTCATTTCCCGTGCTCAATAACTGGCTAGAGTCTATTACATTATCCGGAGATGTTACAATGCAATTGATAAATTCTTTTTTTATGACCAACTTTGAGTTTTACTCTCACACAATGACGTAGAATATGCACTTAGGTGCTATTTTGGTCGACTGGAAAAAAGAGTATTGCATTTCGTTTCCTCAAATTTTACTTTTTTTCTTGTGTCTGGCAGAATGAAAATAGAATGCAATGCATTCTTTTGCTGTATTCCGAATATAACTTCTCTGCCTTTCTCTGTGACATCGAAGCCCTGTTAAATCAGACAAATTCCTAATACGCAAGAGCAAAAAATCAAAGAGCTCAAATACTGTCGCACCCTTCACAACATTCACTTGCTGCCTCCGTCCTTCCAGCTCATTAGAAGACCCTTTCGCAGCCTCCAAACATTGCGAATCCCGGTGGGAGAGAAAGGGACAGAAAATGAAAGGGATGTTGATGAGCAAAAATGCTGCTATTATAAGGGTAGTAGCCATTTACGGTGCTCTTCGCTGTGCCTCTTTCAACTGTAATCTCATCCACTATGGTAAATTGATAAAATAATTTCCTCTATGTTTTTATTTTTTACCTTCCTTTATGCTCAGATTGGAATTCCTCTCAAGCTAATTTTAGTTCATTTAATTGCTATGTACTTGGCTTCGAGTTCTCTCCTTGTCTTCTGGGTTTGGAATTTCTCTATAACAGGCCTAAAGCTAAGAAGTTGTGAGAAAAGGACAAAAGTGGCATGCAAATAGAGTCAGACAAGGGTTCCCATCCTCTTCTCAACACTGACCTGCAGATTGTGACTACCCACTGGCCATTGATTCATTCCGCCGCAAAATTCTCGACGCCAATAGTATACTCTTTGCCTTGCCTAAGTACAACTATTTGCTCCTGGTTACTATTCTCTGCTTTCTCTCTCTTTTATCTTCTTATCTCAGTTCTTCCGTGTTTTCTTATAAAGAAATCAGCGAGAGATTTAATCGTAGCCTATGTTTTCTTTACTGCAAAATAATTTATAAAAAAATTTGAATTCTATTTGTTCTCTTCTTTATCGTAATTCTCTTTTCAACTTGTAAAATTCTTGAAATTCCACTGATAATATATTTTTTCTGCTAAATAGATCTTGAATCCCTTGTTCAACGTAAATATTCAAATTACTGCCTTTTACTTGTAATGTGCAAACATGTAGCAATCTAATTTGTTATGCATGTTTTCTTTGTTATGATTTTTTTTGTTGCGTTAGGATAAAACTTATGAATAGCCTCTTTCTAAAACCCTCAAAATAAAGCAACAATTGTTGATAAGTAAGACATTCTAATATTTTATAGATTTCATTTAACTTATCTCTTCAAAAAAAGGCGTCCAGTTCTACTTAAGAATACTCTATAGTGTAATGTTTACTTGATTCTCTGCCTCTCAAGTTAATCTAGCTCTTCAATTTATAGGAATCTTAAAAAGAACTTTAAACTATTGTTTTTTATTTAATTTATATATTAAAATACTCTAGCATATGCAAGATGTCTAGCATATGCAAAATATGTGATTGACAATCTAATTTTAAGCTTTTCTTCAAAATCTTTGCATCTTGAAATCACAATAATTTCTCATATAGTTATTTGTCAGAATTTTGAAGCATAATGGTTCTATTTTTTTTTTTTAAATTATGCATGTAATAAGTTTTTATGAATTTAATGATATTCGATAGCTTGAATAGCTTAAAGGTAATAATAATCTCTACTCAAGTGGTTGAATATTGAGATGAGTTAATATATGAATTATTAATTCACTTGTATTTTAAGTAAATTTTTTATATTTATTTATATAACACTCTAATTTTGAAACTACATAAAAATTATTAATAACAGTAACTTATTTAATATTAAATATATTTAATCTAATATTAGTATAAAAATTATATAAATAAATACGAGTAATTAAATATTAAATATGTAAATTAATAAAAATTATATGATATATAACCAATAAATAGAAAAAAACAAATAATATTCAGAATATACTGACAACCAAATGCACTTAAGTATTTAAAATAAATTGTCTATTTTATTCTGTAAACACCTAACTAAACAGAAACAAGAATTTTCCTACATTTTGTTTTTCAGACAACCAAACAACTCTAAAATATTCTGAATACCCAGTGATTAGAAATAACTACATTCCCTTTACTTTATATTTCTTTTACAGATAAACAAACAGACACTTAATTAAAAAGAAGAGTATCGATAAAATATCATGGAGAAAACTATCATAATTGAAAAAGTAATAAGCCAATTGCATCGTGTCGGACGTTATTTTAAAATAAATAATCTACAAATAATAGCAAATAGGCATACCAATAAAAGTAGTAATTCTAAGTGTAAATAATTTTAGTTAATAATGATTGACAACAAGGAGCAAGTATGAATTTCGTACCAATTGTAAATGTTTGACCCGCAACCATAAAACCAGATTTATCATTACCTGCCAATAAAGGGAAAACTTAGCTCATACTTGAGGATTAAATGAACGATTGAATATGATAAGGAAAAGTATCAGGTCATAAAATCATCCTTGAAAAATAGATCTCGTTCATCTTTTAATTCTTAAAACCATGACGCCAGCAGTCATGCAACGTGCTTCTTGAACGTTATAGGTTTTTGCGTTGTCAAAAATATTGAAAAGATGAAACAGTCACTCAATTTACAAAAATGATACTCAAGATACACAACAAAGAGAAATATTAAAGATAAACAGTATTAAAATTTTCAGGATGAGGCTAAACAAATCACTTTGAAGATTGAAAAACAAATAGTTCAAAAAGGCTGGCGACCTCCGTCTCATAAGGAGTTCTCTATCCCTGAAGAGATGAGAAATCACACAAAGTGCTCAATATTCTAAAAGAGCCTAGAATTTCTAAAAAGAACTTCGTGTCGCTTTGTTAATGAATGTTGTGACTTTAGCCCCCTCTAGAAACTGAAACCAACTTCCCGATCTTGAGTAATATGATAAGAAATTGAATACGTTAAAATTTATATCTAATTTATGATCTTATTTGTAAACAGAGAAAGTCTAGATAATTATTTGTAAAAATATTGTAAGACTATATAAGCCCAGGGCATTAATGAGATGAACAAAAAGATTTTTCAGAGTAATTTTTTTATTTGGTATCAAAGCTGAACCCTAGCATTTTTTTTTACTTCGACTTGGTCCTCGCGAAGCGGCCGCAACTAGAGCTAAATGGGACGCCAATGTCGGGATAGCGGAAACCACATCAAGATCGGCGTACATAGACCCAAAAATCCCAATCTTTACCTTCCTTCCACTTCGTCCTCACAAATTAGTCATAGCTAGAGCCCCTTGATAAGGCAACGACGGGACTATTGCATCAGGATTGGTATACAAAGATCCAAAACTCTCATTTTTTTCTTCCTCTGCTTCCCTCACGAAACAGTCCTAGCTAGAGCCCTTTGAGAGGCAAAGATGAGATTGTTGCATACGAAGACCACAAAATCTGGTGAGACAACATAGAATCATGACACAAAAAGATAGGCTTAGTGCGGTCTTGCAAGTGGCTCGAGAGTGAGCAAAAAGCGGAGTAGGGCCTTCGTTTTTGGAGTTTCACTCGGCGATAGAAAGGCAAAGAATCGAAGTTGTTGCGGTTTTGCGTGCGGGACAGAGGTTTAGCAACTTTAAGAGGGATAAGGCAAAGCAGATCACACAAAATTGCAGGAAGTCGCATGTAACTTGTGTGATCTAGACTTTGATCTTTGTCATTGAGAATTTTAGGAGACAGAGATAGTGCGATAGGCAAATGATTGGAACAGTTGGGAAAGATAGATTTTTAAGTTCTAAAGGTCTTGGTCGGGCTCATACATGGAGCTAGCATCTCGACAAGAGCCACTATCTCAGAACGGTCTTTGACGCAAGTAAAGCTAGATCTTCGTACTGTGGATCTTAAGCTTGATGAACCAGACACGTACGGAGTTGGTCGCATTGGATTGAGGCAGCTCTATTAGGGAAGAGACTAAAGGAATACCTGACGGGGGTAGAGCCAAAAAGTGACAGTGTTAAGCAGGATTAGTGGAGGACTACACACGCATTGCTTTATACCTGACTACTCAATTCAATGGTTCCATCGATTGCCTAATCTGTAGATGGCATTCGAAAGATGAGTGGCATCTGGGAGAAACTGAAAAAGATCTATGCTGAAGCTGAGAACCACATGAGGGTGTCTCAGATTCAGTGTGAGATAGAAGCTGTGATATAGGGTGATAAATCGATTCAAGAATACTCCTTAGAACTAGAGCGGCTTTGGGTAGATCTCGATCACTTCTCACCTCTGTCGAGCTGTGGTGATCCAGGTGCAAAAAATGAGATATCCATGCACTGATGAGAACTATGCAGTTTTTGACTCATTTGAACCCGACCTTCGATTAGAGGAGATCAGTCCTCCTAGCTCAAGCTATGTCCATTCACTGGATGAGGTTGGTGCTGTGATGATACAGGAGAGTCACATGAGGCTATACTCCGAGCCGAGTGGAATTCTAGATACGCGATTAGTCTTGATTGTCTCAACCTTAGGTATGATAGGTGTCCAGGGCGAGACTCACAAGTGCTACAACTGCGATGAAGTAGGCCCTTTGAGCAAGGTTTGTCCTAGGTCACCTAAGGAGAGAGAGAAAGGAGGACGTGGATAGTTTAGAGGCTGTGGACGTGGCCGTGGTGGTCAAAGAGATGAAAAAGGAGGCTACCATGCAAATTTGATGATAGTAGAGGACGAGAAAGAGACAGATGTGGTCTTTACCGATGAGGACCATAAGTTTTTGGAGATGTCGAAGAGCAAGCAGAAAGCATCAGGTGATAGGGCTGAGGATGCATCCACTCCTTCGTCATCAAAGTGTAACATTGCTACTTATACTCACTCTGACAAAAATACTCGTGATACACATGCTCTTGCCGCTATTTCCCCCACAAGATCACCAAAATGAATGGTAGATTTTGGCGCATCTTGACATGTGAAAGGTACTGTTAGAGAGTTTTCCTCCTATACTCACCTAGCAGTTCTGGAGAGCATCCAAAATGCTAATTGTACAACACATCTTGTGGTTGGTAAGGGTATAGTGATGTGTATCGATTCTATAACTTTGTCTAGTGTTTTGCATGCTCCTTTTCTAGTGAACTTTTTATCCATTAGTATTATTATTCTCTAACTAAAAAAATGATGTTTCATTTGATGTTCCTAAGATAATCTTTCAAGAGAAAGGGATGGGTCAGACACTCGAGACTGAAACGCGACAAACGGAATTTTGGTACTTTGATAGAGAGAAAATGGACTCAGCCTTGACATCCATATTAGAGAGTGTTGTAGAAGAGAAATCTGGGAGGATTATGGAGTATGTGTTGTTGCCGCATGAGATACTCTTGTTTTAGTTTATTTAATTGTTTGTATCCGTCTTTGTATGAAAAGAACAAATAAACAGAAACTTTTATGTGATATTTGTGAGTTTGGTAAGCCTACAGAAACTCTTATACCAGTAATGAGAAAAGGAGTTCTTGCGTTTTTGATCCAATACATTATGATGTTTGGGGACTTTGTTCTACGAGTTCAATGAATGACTATCGATTTTTTGTGATTTTTATTGATTATTTTTCTGATATCACTTGATTATATCTGATGAAAAATAAGGGTGTTGTGTTTGCTTTCTTTAATGACTTTCACATAACAATTCAAACTCAATATGGTGCAGAAGTGAAGGTATTGAGGTCTTATGATGAGACGAAGTATATCAACAAAGAGTTTGGAGAATACTTATCAGCCAAGAAATACATCATCAAATTACATGTCCATATACATCAGCAAAAAACAGAGTAGTAGAGAAAAAAAATAGATACCTTCTATAGATAGCTTGAAACATGATGATAGCGATGATGTCCCAAAGCACTTGTGGGGGAAAACAGTTTTAACAGTTGTTCAGTTGATTAACATAAGACCCTCAAGAGTGTTGGATTGGAAGTCTCATTGTAAGATGTTTAAAAAAAAATAGTGGGATCCTCCATTGAAGGTATTTGGCTGTGTATGTTTTGAGAAGAACAACAAACCATCAATAGGGAAGCTAGATCCCAAAGTGGTGAAATATATTTTTGTGGGTTATTCTACTACCCAGAAGGGGTATATTTGTTGGAACTCAATAAAGAAGAGATTATTTGTGAGTATGAACGTATCCTTTAAAGAGCTCAAATCATACTACACCCTAGAAGTGACATCACCCTTTGGTGGCTCACCAGATACTGAAAGTATGAGGTGAGAGAGGGTTAGTAATGGCGAGCAATTGGTGCATGTGGGAGTGATTCCTTATCCTGTGATGTGGGATGAATCAGTTGAAAGCCGAAAAAGAGGAGATTGAACCTAGATATGGAGAGATTTAAGTTGAAGGGGAGCTGAGTGTGCATATAAGGAGGAAGCAGAATGACAATGCCTGCAATGCCACTTGTGCCACCTAGTCCCTTGTCTCGGCCTATCCCAAATCTTGAGACACATACTCTATCCATCTCAGACCATAGATGATACGATTCCTCTTCCGTCTACTTCCAACCCCATAACTTTAAGGACCTTTCACAACAATGTGTGACATCCTCCCGATCGTTTTGGGTGAAAACATGATATTGTTCAGTTTGTTTTATACTCTAATACATCACCTGTACACGGAACATTCGTTGCATCTTTGGACACTCTGTACCTGAGTGTTGATAGATAGCTAAGGAAGATCCCATGTGAAAAGCGGTCATGCATGAAGAGCTTGGGGCTCTCAATAAAAACTGAAAATAGGAGATAGTGCCACTATGTTACGACCCCGCCCGAGACTTAAAATTAATCAAGACGAGAATTGATGGTCGGACAATAAAAATCAAATGAGCAAATGTGTATAGGAGGCGGAAACAACAATCATAAAGGTGATTTCAAACTGAATGAGAGGATAAGTGCTCATTTGATTTCCCCCAAACGACACTTCTCTTCCAAACGACGCTCTTATTGGTAAGTTATTATTATTATTATAATTATTACTTTTTTAGTTATTATACACTGCCAACGGGATAAAACACAATGAGGCACAACTGGATCTTCATAGTGAAACAAAATCCAGAGGAGAAGGTGGAGCATTATAAAGCATGATTAGTGGTGAAAGGATTTAGTCAGTTGTATGGCATTGACTATAGCAAAACCTTTACACTAGTGAAAGAGATGAGCACAGTGAGAACATTGGTTTCTCTGACAATGAATGATAGGTGTAGGTTACATCAACTTGATGTAAAAAATGGGTTTCTTTATGGTGATTTACTGGAGGTGTATATGGAGATACTACTAGGATTCAGTACAAGCCAGACAGTGAACAAGGATATCAGCAGATCAATGTCAACCATATGGTGTTCTTTTGACAATATAGAGATCACACAACTATGCTTGTTGTATATGTTGATGACATGATTGTGACTAGTGATGATGATGTTGAGATTGCTTAGCTAAAGATATGTTGGACAAAGAATTTGAGGTGGACTTTGAACAACTCGGATACTTCCTTGGGATTGAGGTGGCTCGTGCACCAGAGGGGATGATCTTGTCTCAGAGGAAGTATGTACTTGATCTCCTCATGGAAACATGTATGTTAGGATGCAAGTCTAGTCTCTCCAATTGATTAGAAGATCAAGTTAACCATAGAGGCAGGAAATTCAGTTGATCGCGAGAGATACCAGAGATTGGTGGGTCGTCTGATCTATCTGAGTCGCACTCGGTCCGACATCTCATTTGCAGTGAGCAAGGTGAGCCGCAACATGCATTATCCAAGAAAGGGTCATATGGATGCGGTCTATCATATTTTGAGGTACCTGAAGAGTGCACTGGGGAAGGGATTGATCTTCAGGAAGAATGGGCATGTTGGCATTGAGAGTTATTGTGACTGATTAGGCAAGTTATGCTGATGACAAAAGATCCACATCAGGATACAACATGTTTGTAGAGACAACTCAGTCTAATGAAAGAGAAAGAAATAGTTGGATGTAGCGAGGTCAACAACAGAGGCAGAGTATATGGCAATGGCCATAGGAGATGTCGAGATGATGTGGTAGAGAACCTTATTGATAGAGCTCCAGGTGGACTAAGGAGCTCAAATAAAGTTGTGGTGCGACAAATTAGCAACCAGCATTGCCAACAACCTGATACAACATGATAAAACAAACATGTGAACATTGATAAGTTCTTCAACAAGGAAAAACTGAATAATGGACTACTAGAGCTAAATCATGTAGCCACTATAGAACAAGTGACTAAGTACTCACCAAATGACTTAACACATTAGATTTGTCTAGATTATGTGACAAGATGGACTTAGTGGATATCTTTTGTCCATCTTGAGAGGTAGTGTTGAGATTTGTTTCTAATTTATGGTCTTGTTTGTAAATAAAGAAAGCCCAATGATCTTTTTCTAAAAATATTATAAAGCTCTATATAAACCCAACTCTTAATGAAATGACAAAAATATTTTTCAGAGCAATTTTTCTAATGAATATAATACAATTCAATTTAAGAATGATCAAATTAACAAGTGAAGTCGAAAATACATGTCCACCAGAGGTTTAGATTGCTAGAATTAAGACATATTGAGTCAGTTTGATTTATTCCATGGACAATGCTTCAAACTTAAGACCTATAAAATTCCAAAAGTGTCACATAAAATGGGAGCATTTTGGCACATACATTGTAGACAACCATGATGAGCTCATATAAGGATATGAACAAAACTAAATGGAATGCAGATACTGAATGACTTTGTTTGCTCCATTATCAGTTTTATATTGTTGGAATTTTAGGAAGATTTTATTTTTAATATATTCTATTTTATATTTTTTTTAATTTTTAGAGGTTAGTATTATTGGTATGTTATAATTCATATTTCCTTTATTTATCATGAGTAATGATTGATCTTATGGTTTCCTTAATGTGAGAGTCCTCCCTGTTTATTTATCTTATAATCGTTTCCTATGAAATTGAAGAGGAATAACAACTTATTCTCATAAAAAAATACATGGTATTAGAAACAAGTTTCTATTGAAATCACCACCGGAATTCCCCTCTAGCTCTTGTCAAAGAACAAACTCGCGACGACCTGTGCATCTAACATCAACATTCTCGGGTAAGTACGAAAGAAGAAAAAAACTATGATTTAACAGTATCCTTAGTCGTTGAGGGTTCTAGATCGTATGCAAGAGATCATAGAAATTTGAGTTCCTTTTTTTATGCGGGCTTTGATGCTGCCTTCAACGCCCTAGCTGTCTCCTCTCATGTACACACGAGATTGTACACAAGCAGCAAGGCTCCGTCGGTTGTCCAACCCTTCTGCTCGACCAAAACAATTCAATCAATTGGTCTTCACTTCTACTCGGTTCAAATGGATTATGTTGAAGAAGCTTAGAGCCGAAGACATCCAGATCAGAGAACTCAAAAAAGGCGCATTTGAGTTTGAGGTTGACTTCAACTCGACGACTGGAAGGGCTCTTCACGAAACCCAATAATTTCACTTCCTTAGGCATCTCTAATTCTTTTCTCATATTGCAAAAATGTTTCTTACTCTCTAGTTCACTAATACAGAGGACAATACGGTTCCCGTGATTGACTAGGCTTGCCGAACTCATAGAAACAAACCATGGAATAATCTCAACTTTGTGGTTCATCCAACGAGCCTCCTTCTCCCACTAGTTCTTCACTCGACGAATCGAACTAAGAGCCGTGATATCATAGCATTAAAGGTGGCACAATCCTATAGCTCATTTTTCCAAAGAGAACTTTGGCTTATCTCCTATGATGTCAAACAACTCGACCAAGATTAACAGTCAAAGAAACTATATTATTTCAACTGGCTCTAGTAATTATGTAACCACTTCGTCCTACCTATGGTGGTGCAAGTATTGCAAAAAATCATGGCCTATGAAGGAAGTATGTTGGAAGCTTCGTAGTAAACCAACAAATTAGAAATCAAAATCCAAACGAGAAGGTCGAGCCAATCAAGCCACCGTCAAGGAAACTAAAGTCTTCTACAAACTTGGATGCAATCTCTTTCATCAAGGTACAATTAGAGCACCTGAGAAAATTATTTTAATCTCCAAAATTGTCCCTAACGAATCTTATTCGTTAGCACAAAATGGAAACTCTCAAACCACTTCATCGCTAGGTGTTATTTTTAGTCTATTCATTCTTGGATAATTGATTCTGATGCCACTGATCATATGACTAGTTGCTCTAAATTATTATCATCCTATAGACATTGTGCAAGTCATAAAAAGATCAAAATCACTTATGGTTTCCTCTCAATAATTATAAAGCTAGGAACTGTCAGACTCACTTCGTTGTTAACTCTTTACGATGTACTCCATATTCCCAATTTGTCTTATAACTTATTGTTCATTAGTAAAATTAGCTTACCATTGGTGTAAAGCTAATTTATACCTACCTTGTTGTAAGTTTCAGGACCTGATCAGTGAGAAGATAATTGACATCCCTAAAGAAAAAAATGGACTATTATTTTGAAGATGGACATGAGCCAAATAGGTAATGTGAAAATACATGTTTAAAAATATTCTTTCAATGTGAAGCCAATTTTGCTAAATATCATCATGGGTCTTTTCCTCCCCAAACTTATAAAAAAACTACACAATTTATTTTGATTCATCACGATATTCAGGGGCCTTGTACAGTTTTTACATATTTTGGGAAAAAAATTATTTGTGGCATTTATTGATGATCACACAAGATTAAGTTGAAAGAAGAAAATGAAAATAAAACAAAGTGATATCAGATGAGAATTGCCCAAACTATAAAATTCAACTTTTATTAATAGAAAAAGAGAGTTACAACACACATAAACTGGAAATAACAACAACAAAACACAAAAGACAAAAAAGGAGTGTGTTCCCAAGGGAGGTGGCGGTTGGTTGGAAGGTGGGGTAGCAAGTCTGGAAGGTGAGACAGCAACACGGCTGACTGCTAGGAAATGTGGAGGGAAAAGAGCAAGGGACAATGAGGTAATAGGGTTGGGAAGGTGAGGCATGGTGGTTGGATGTGGCAGGGAGGCTAGCAGCTAGGAAGTATGGAGGGAAAAGAGCTTGACAACAAGTTACTGCAGCAGAAACAGGTCGGCAGCGTAGGGGGAAGCGGTTGGGGATGACCGACTGTTAAGGGAAGTGGAGGAGACGAAGTAAGGAAGATAACGGCCCTAGAATAAGAAAAAAGATTCTACACAGGAAATCTGAAATCGACTCACAACAAAAATTCCATAGACTCTTAGAAAACCAGCATACATATAGCCCTAGCTAGGCGGGAAACAAGAAAGGAAAGAAGACGAGAAAGAAAAGAGAAAAAAAAAAGAAAGAAAATGAAGTTCCTACAAAAGGAAGGGGTGGGAATACACAGAATTGCCATTAAAATGCTTCCATGTGAAGAAGAAGAAGAAAAGGAAGCGAAAGAGAAGCACAGAAGGCCGCTTGCCCCGTCAGAAGCATCGCCCGACCACTCGGCCTTGGGATCACACCCTAGGCTAGCCTCCAATTGGACTGCTCGGACAGGACCACTGCTCCCGCTCACCCAGAAGCCCTTCCCACCTGCTTCCCTCCTGCAGCCGCGTCATAAAGTGTAAAGAATGGAGAAATTAATCTCTTGATATTTCTTTTTAATAGTTGGCAACCCTTTACAATGAAAATCATAAGAAAGAAAAGATTACTCTAACCAAATATAAAGAAAGAAAGAAATAACACAAATATTCTTTATTTTTTAAAACCTAATAAAGTAAACTATTTATAGAACAAATTTCATATTCCATCCATATAAACGTAAATTCCTTGGATTGCTAGTGTGGATACTTTGATTGCCTCTATTTGTTACACTCCCCGTTAAGCTTGAGAACAGTGATTTTCCATTCCTAGCATGCTAGTAATTTTTTGAAATCTTAAAGTAGATAGTCCTTTGTTCATTACAACTACAAGCTGTTTATTTGTTATTTTAAGGAATGTAGCATGACGTCTGCAAACTGATTATTTTAAAAAATGTATGGGGTGAAAATTAAATCAGTCCAAAATTTTCCTTTAAGAAGCATCTGTCAATCATAATTTGAACTGTGGTTAGTCCCAATTATGAGGAATCTGTGAGGAATTGATTTGAGGATGTAATTCAAAACTTTTAGCATGAGTATCATTTCTTTTTCCAGGATTTTAATCTTGTGATTGTAACTTAGAAATATGAGTTCTAAGAGTGCAGCATACATGTGCTGCTAAATTCTGTTGGAATTCATCTTCTTCTACAGCCAGTTAATTTATTACTTTGTGGTAATTTAGTTCCTTATGAACTTTTTTTTTACATAATTAGTTATAAGCTAGTGTAGTGCCCGTAATTTTGGTCAAAACATTGAAAATCTGATTTTGAGGAACAAATTTGATGTGCTTCCAAATTTTTGGATATTTAAGATCATCATTATCAATTATGCAAAAATTCTACCATCACTTATTTTCTTTTAAAGAAAGTATGCTATCGATGTAATTATCGACTTATAATCTGTCCTAGATACTAAAAAGCTCCGCATCACTTTTTTCAATTGGCTACAGAGCTTGGAATCTCCAGCCATATCTGTAGCTGTACAAGGTGATCTGGAAAGCAGTAGAATTATCCTCATTCAAGCCAATCATGTCGTTAAAAGAATGTTCCAGTACATTTTTTTTTAACATTTTATGTATAATCTGCAAATGAGTTTGTCAGGAGGATATATCAATCATCTACTATTTCAGAAAAATAAAGTTCACAGTTCCAAATTGCTTTATTTCATTTCTTTTCTTGAAATCACAGGTGGAATTATGAAAACGTATGATATGGGAGCAGTGAATTATGAAAACGTATGATATGGGAGCAGTGAATGTAAAAAAAGTGCGGAGAGAGTGAAAGAGAGATAGAGATTGGTGAATAATTTTTTCCCTCAAAATCTCCATCCAGAAGTATGCAGTTTATAGCAGATCTTTAAAAATCAAGCAAGGAAATTTCTATAAATAATGAAAGTTCTGCCCATGGGTTTGATTTATCTCGCATTTCACTCCGCAGTTATGCAACGAGACATGATAAGTTTGTGGTAATCATGCAAAAATGATAGGATACATATGTATGTATGTTCTGCACTTTATAGATATATATAGATACAGAGAGAGAGAGAGAGAGAGAGAGAGAGAGAGTATAATATTAGTTCACTTATAGTTTGTTAACATGAAGCTTGATTTTTGCTGGCATAAAATTTAGCTTCAGCGAAACAGACAGAACTAGCTTTCGACAAACTTTTGCAGTGCTGTGAATATAAAATAAATAGATTCAGAAAGAAACCTACTTCGTTTGACTAAAGCGACACTACAGCACATGTTATGCATTGAAGGAAATAAAACCTTCATGCTTTATTGCACACTGCAGTGTAAAAACATTGGTCCATATCACTTCAATGCTATAAATGTTAAGTCTACACTTTCATGTATTTCAATGTCTCTAAATCCCCATCTAGTACCAGAAAAGATAAAAAGCATCTAAAAAATTGAATTAACAAAAGTGGGTAATATAACACTCACGATGATGCATGATAATTGGTTCAGAATGAAAGACACTTCCAACACCATGACCAACAAATTTCTCGACTACACCATAGCCGTGCTTTTCAGCAATCTCACTAGAATCATTAAAAAAAATTAGTAATATATTCAAAATCTAAACAAACTTTCATGAAAAGAATCAAGCTAAAAGTATTACCTCATGTTGTAATTCGCCAGTTTACAAAAACAAGCAAATGTCGATTTTCAAAATAAAAATTTTTCATTCACAAGCAGTTCTTTCTTAATGTTGTCAGAAGAAAATCTTATAACTAGCTCTGAACAGCACTAAGAAAACTTATACCTAGTCTAGGAACAACGCCAACCATTTTAGTGCAGCATTGGTCTAAACACAAATTGGGAGTTAATTTTCTAATTTAGAATGTCAAGTGATACTATATGTAGGGCTTCATTCATCATAACCAGCTAGAGCTGGCTACCATAGACAAGTAGGTAATTTTTGTGGTCATCTTTGAGTGATTTGGTCTCTACTGGCTAAACTATTAACTTTAAATGAAATTTATCATCTTTTAATGCCATTTTCGTTTCTTAAGAAAGGTAGAGGTAGACCTAAAAAGACTTGGGCATGTTGTATAAAAAATGATCTTAATTTATTGGAATTAAATGAAAATATGACACTCTAGGACACAATGAAGAAAAAAGATTCATGCAGCGGAACCCTCTTAGTAGGATAAAGGTTTGTTGTTTTTGTTCTATAATGTCATTTCAGTTGGGAAATGCATGGTATTGCACCCTTCTCTTACAGCCTCAAACAGTGAATAGGTTAAAATTGACCTAAGCATGTGTTATGAATGATAGAGATCAGGTCGTACAAATGCTTGCTCAGATCTCAATCCAACCTCGAGTCAATCCAATCTTTTATCTTCATGACCCAGCCCAGGAATTTAAAATTACCAAAATGAAAATAGAGGTCAGACGACAGAGTCATACTAGTCTAATATATACAACAATCCATAACAATCATTAAAATAGTAAAGAACCACTAAATCATAATTTTTTGAATACATCTTTCAAAACAAATACTAAAAATATCCAATTGCAATAACAAATTTAATAAATAAATTTAACGGAAGAATAAATATATTCCTGAAAACTATTTTCATTAGCTTATCTTTTTCTGTGAGCATACTTTTTCATATCAACTATTTAATCTAAATAAAATTTTTCTAAAATAAATATTAAAAGAAAAAATTAATTTTTACAGCAACTTCATGAATAATTTCAATTCTGTTGTATACTAAATTTATAAGCATAAGTTCTAACATCATGCTATTAAAAAATTATAAAATATTAAAATTTCATCTAATTTAAAAGTTTCAAACATTGGCATTGTTTTAATTAGAAGCAGTTTAATAATTTTAATTACATTTCATATAAGAAGTCATCCCAGGAACATCATCTAAAAGATTACATCAATAAAGGAACATCAATTTTTATTTTTTCCATTTCCTTTTCTTTGTGTTTTCCATTTATCATACATTTTTAGTTCATTCTTAATGTAACATGTCTATAATATGGAGCTAACTAGAATAAAATGTGTTCTCTACTTTCTTTTATTTCTTGGTACTCCTGTGATTGACTTGGTCATTTATTTTATTTGAATTTTACTAATTTCTTTCAATCAATAAAACATTTGTTAAACTTTCTGTGTGAATGCAATGAAACACATTTAATATATTAAATATTCATTTATACTATCATGATCTAATTTTTAAAAACTTGAATTATATTTTAAAAGTAAAAAAAAAAACTGAATTTAGTACACATAGAAAAGCAATTACTCACATTAACTTTCAAATAATGGTATTATCAAGTGACTTTTAATCACCAACTTTTCTAATTTAGCACCAATAATCATAAGTCATATCTTTAAATTTACTATTTAATATTTTACTAATTTTAAATAATTGTTTTATAAAGTCTCTCCTAACTTTTTTCTTGCAATCTTTATTTTAACTTTTATAATTATATAAACTTACAAAACAAATATTATAGCCAAACATAAATTGATATTAATAACAATAATTTAAACTTTTAAATTTACAATTTCAAATTTCAATATTATTTTTGTAAAATGTTTTACTATTCTCATCTCCCTACTTTATTCATCCAATTACAAGATTAATAACTACTCTTTGAAATATAATTAAGCACAAAGTTTAGTAAAATACCTCAAGTAGACCTCCTTTGCTCAATCGTCAGTTGGCTCTCCAAATATATTATTCCCTTCCAATCAAAAACCTAAAATATTCTTAAAATTAAAACTACTTCAAGGTTTAAATATTTAGATTAACATAAAGAAAACATATAATTTGAAATCATCTCAATTCCTCTTTCTTTTCTAATGATCCAGATCACTTCTAATCAATCTTTGATTTTTGATATTAATGTAATTAAGACTGATATTAATTCTTTAGTAAACATTAAATCTAAACTCAAACCTAATTTACCTTATATCATTTCAATATGTCCTATTTCTTCACTGTTTGGTGTGCTCAATGCATACCAAGCTAGTATACCTGCTTCATTTTGTTTGTCTTGTGTCATTTGATTCGATGTCACCTCCCTCTTCTACATGTGACTACACTGCACGTGACATCAATCTTACGCGCGGTCTTCTCTCTCAAGAGACAGTATACAACCCTCTGCTTGCCTGCTCTGGCTCGTTATTGCATCTTCTCGTACCATTTTGTCTTCCACAATCGACATTCAACCTACGTACATTTCACATCACTCGATCAACAACCCTTCTTGCCAATCGCTCATCTCCGCACGTTGTCGCTCACATTCTTCGTCACCAGAATGCAAACATCAGCAAGTGACGTCATCTCCTCTCATGCTTGATTCACTCATCACTCCCCATCTCTGCCTTGCATGAGATTAGTCTCGTTGTCTTGCTCAAACAATTTGTTCAAAATTAAAAGGCACTTTTGTCTCTTAATAAGGTGGAGAACTGTGCATCTAATTTAAATCATTATTTTTTTTACTTATTACAATCTCCCATCTTTATAGAAATTTTATTCTCGAAGTTTAAAAAACTAAAAGTAAACATACCCTAACCGAAGAGAAGTGGATATCTATTTTACATAATTGAGGCTTTTCCTCAATTGGCCTATTTCTGACCAATGCCTTCGTAGAATTTTTACAAATAGGATTTCTATATTATGGAGTTTCTTAACATCCTATTTTATTATCATCTCAGGTTCTTTTAGATAGGTCACATTTAACAATGTATCAACTAAATATGCAATAAATCTACTTGATTCATCAACATTATATTTATGAAATAAAGAGATATTAAACACATCATATACTCCTTGCATGTATGTTGATAAAGCCAATCCATAAACCACATTTTTAATATTCTCAACAATTTTAAATGGCCTCACATATAGTCGAGTATATTTCCTTGTCTTTCCAAAGAGTTGCCCACCCCTCATTGGATTGACATTGATAAATGCAAACTTCCCGACCTCAAATTCCATAGATATATACCTAAGCATCTATCTATGAATAATTTGATCTTTTCAGTAACATCATCTATTAAATATGCTCCATAAGGATTTATTCCAATGGTTATTCGATAACTATTGTTATATGCAAATTTTATTAATGATACGAGTGATTTGTGAATCTCATTCTCCACTAAAGCCAAGAATCCATAAGCGGAGTAAATCCTTTAGAATTTGAGTAGTTCTTTTTGATTGCTCATCTATTTGTGGGTGAAATATAATACTAGAAGTAAACCTTGTGCCCAAAGCATCCTAAATTTTTTTTATAACGTGAATGTAAATCTGTAATCTCTATCTAAAACTATGAATTTTGATACAGTGGGTAATCATATAGTTTCATTCACATATAATTTTGCTAATTTTTTAACATGATCTATCTGTCAATTTTTTTAAAAACGAGCAGATTTAATTAATCTATTTATAATGACTCATATAATATCATGTCATTATTTTACGCTAGACAAAGCAATCACAAAATCCATTGTTATTTCCTCCTATTTCCATATGACTCAAAAGAGATGTGTCATGTTCATCTTGATCAAACATTTTGTTTCAAATGGGAAGGCCCCACCATCCCCTAATAGTGTAGAAAATTGACATGTCTGGTTTGAATCACTAATCTTTATTATTATTATTATTATTACATTTGTACAATTTAGTCTTCATGTTTTATTCTTAGGCCTACATAATGTTTTCAAAATGCTAAACACAATGCATGTATAAAAGTTTTTTCTTTGCTTTAAACAAATAAAACACAAAGCAAAGGAGCACTTATATGAAGTAGATTGTTCATGACATATATCATATAAACATATATGATATGCGAAATATAGTCATTAAATTGATCAAATTTAAACCACAAAGGAGAATAATCTTTAACAAATATTATGATATGTTAAATAATTGTATTTCAAGCAATCCAAAAGCTAGAAAAAGACTAAGGAAAAAAATAACTAACTGATGAAATAATACTTAAAACACCAAGAATGCTCGAGAGATTGAAAGACTAGCTAAAGAGCAAAAGTTCGAGGTAGTGGACCACAAGAGTGTATGAAATATCATGCATCTCAAAGCATTCTAAAAGCAAAACATATGAGTGAGAAGTTGCAAGTGCCATCAATTAGAACCAAAGAGACACTTCTAAAAATACTAACAACGAGAGAGCGAAATGAGAAGAACTTCCAAGAGCAAATAACTCTAGCAAGAGAATGAATCAATGTGCAACGATTTAATGACTAGGAGAAATAGTGGAAAAAAAACAAATGTTCTTGCTTAGTTATTAATGATATGTGCTAAATCAAACTATAAAATTTGAGCAAGGATTTCCTTATCATTCAAAGCTTAGCACGTGATGCATCATGATGCACACATATGAGCTCGAGTTTTCCAAATGCATAGGGCCTACACATTGCTTCATTGCACTCCTAAATGTTCATAGATGCACACAGGCATAAAGGCATACACACTTTCTTTGATATAACAATAAATAGATAAATATAAAAATAATTTTAGCAATAATACTTTCAGGACTAAATCACTAAAGAACCCCTTGTTTATAAGAGAGGAATGAGTGCAATGCTCAAGGCTATATCCAATTAACATATTCCAACTCATTAAATATGGATCATTTTCTAAATGAGACATTTTCTTATGCTTACTTGATCTTTTAAGCTAGAGAATATATATTAACTAGATCCAAGTTGTTAAATAGATTTAAAAAGTGATGAGGTCCAAAAACCTCAATAAAAATATTAACTAAATAGTATTCCATGCAACATAAGAAGTGATAGTCTTCAGAATAAAAAATTCTTGATTTAGTAGAATTCAAATTCCGTATGTCAAGTCATTTTGTGGAAGATTGAATCGCTAGCCATATAGGCAATGGATTAATTGCCACTATTTAAAAGTACAGGATGGGTAATAAGAAAATTAAGAATTTCAAGAAGAAAAGTAGTACCCACACCATCCCATATAAGGAGTAAGTCAAAGCCCTGTATTTTGCTTCAACATTAGATTTAATCATAACTATATGCTTCCTCCTTCCCCGGGCACAAGAATTCCGCCAATATAAATGTAATTTCAATAAATTAACTTCGTATTTTCAATTGATCCAATGTAATCAACATTTGCACAGGCTACAACCTTTAGATGATAGTTTCTCTATTAAACAAATCATTTTTTGGATTGACACAAACAATCTCCCAATATTTTTTCTTTGAATTTTAAATGTATTGACAAACAACACTAAAAACAACTAATATATTAAGTCCTGTCATGTTAAACATATAAGGTTGCCGACAAAACATTGATAGCGAAAAGTATCTTAAAAAAATCCATCATTCTTGCAAGTTTGCCAAGTATCCATAGAAGTTGGCTTGCACCCGAGAAGACATTTTTCCAAGTAAGCCTAAGCATTATTTAAGATATAGCAACTTCTAAAGACTATAGCTTATCAACACTTAACTCTTCCACTTTAATGCATAATAATAATTTGTTAAAAATTCATAATCAATATTATGCTTACTACATTTAAAGTAATTTTAGTTCTCTCATAATTAATTTTGTTCAATTTTCTCCCCCGAAGATTGTTTGCTTAGATAGCACTATTGTAATGAATAGAGAAGCTTCTTGACACTACACTTTTTGAAGCTTTTGAGTAAAATCCTAACAAAAAATATTCTATTCCCTTGTTTCTCATGTGCGCTTACACCATTTTGTTAAGGGAGAGGTGTGCTTTTTACGATATATAAACTCATGCAACCATATACTTTTGACATCCATGATCTTTGGCACAACCATCTCATTAAGATACTATTATATTTCAATAATACCCGTACTATTTCTGCTAATGAGAAGAATATCAACATACACAACGAGAACTACCATGCTAGAGAAAAAGTGAAATAAAGATAAAATAATCAGCAGGACTACTTTGTAGTCTAATTTTAACCCATGTATGACTCTCCAAGCCAACAGAGTTTGTCAAACTAAGGATGAGGACTTTGCTTTAACCCATGTATGACTCTCCAAGCTTAATATAGTTTATTCTCCCGCCTAGCAACCTACACAAGAGGTTATCCTATAAAGACAAATTTGACAAGGTAGCCAAATTTAAAACCATTGCTAGCATCTATTTACAGCATAAACTACCCATGATTAATGAAAAATGAAGAATATAGATTAAATTAAGTTGAGCATTCAAATACAATCTCTAACTAGTCAATGCCATAAACTTGGGTATATCATTTCATTACTAATTAAGACTTATAGTGTTCAACTGATCCATCAAGATGAACCTTAATATTAAAGATCACTCTAACTTGAAATTGGTTTAACCACAAAAAGATTAAACAAATAGCAAATATGTGGATTGACAAGAGCACCCATTTCATAATCCATTACATGCTTACACTCAAGATTGGCAAAGCTCCTAATTTGTCTAGGCAATAAAGGCAATAGATAGAGATGGGCCAAACCGATAAAAAGAACATGACATAATACCAAAAAATATATTATAGTATAGTGAATAATTGGTCCAAGAGCATTTATCTTTTCATACAGCAATAGGAATATGCAAATTTGATGGAATGCATTTAACAACTGCCCAATCATAGCTGATGAGATAGAGGGAGGAGCTTCAATAAGGGGCAAACACAGCGTATAAGTATAAATTTATAAAGGAGGAGCATACATGATGCTATAAGTGGCAAGGGAATAAATTGAGTTATGGTACGAGATGAAGTGTGAATGAAGTGTGAATGAAGTGGCTTTATGTGATTTTAAAGCTATGATCAAACTCTTTCAAGTGTTTCACTTTCCTACACCCTGAAACCTTCAAACTTAATATCTTGTTCCGTGAGTCAGATGACACAACTCCTAGCAACCTTAAATCCAATGAATTCCTCATACACAAATGCATGTATAATCTTAGCCTTCTTCTTATAACAATTATCATAGGCACAAGCACCTTTAATTAATTACCAACCTTGCTGTTGACAGAGAACTTTCGATTAAGAGAATTCATTAGGTGCTAAATGCTCAGTGCATAGTAGCAATCAACTTTAATGTTAGATCAGATAAATGTATTACTTTTTTTCTTGGAGTACAAGGCGTATGAAATGAAATGATGACGGACTCAATCAAGATCTCATAATTCCACCATCCCGGGTTATTGTGAATCTTGGTATATTTAGTGGAGACAGTTGACTTAGCATGATTGAACAATCATTATTAGCAACCATGAGTTATGTTATCCATAGATATCTTATAGACTTGGGGCGAATGTTTATTTAAAAAGCTAATTCTAAATTAACCTTAACTAAAATAAAGTTCTATGCTATATCAAGTGCACTTTATGATTCATTAATTAAGGAACTTCGATCATTGGAGAACTTGTGGCTCTAGCTATAGTCATATTTTAATGATCATATTTTGTAGGAAACAAGCTGGTCAAAGGATCCCGGTTTTAATTAATTTTTTGTGATTTAATTTGGTGATAAAACTACATGAACAAATAAAATATGTCACATCCTTATTGGTGTGAGATATTTGGGAATGAATATAAAATTACATTACATATAATTTTAAATATTTGTGAGTTGAAGTTAATTTTAAACTTATCATCCCCAACAAACTAGTTCTTAGAGTGAATGGATTATTGCTCTTAGCCTTAGAATGATGAATTTTACTTGCATATTTTAAATTTTATAATATTACAATACACCCAAACATAGCTATATATATATAATTTGCATAAGAGATTTGATGACAATTTCCTCTGGTTCAAACCTTTTCTCGATACAATCATTATCAGGACAACGCTATCATTCACTTTTTCAACTTAAGAATTTGATTATTAGAATGGATCGCAACAATTAAGGTGTGAAATATCAATGTCTCCCATAAGGGTATTTGAATGATCCTATTTGGCCATCTTGAATTTTTTCAACACTGCCAACTGGCCTGTAGGGTATCAATAACGTAATTTACATGATTTAAATTTATTTTAAAAATTTATCGCATTACAAATCTTTTCAACTCTTTCTTGATATATAGTAGATTGAGTTTGTAGGTTAAACTCATTGTCACATTTCCTGAGTATGATGACATTTAGAGTTTTTTTTTAATGGTCTTGAAAGTTCATTGTAAAAAAAGAGAAATAATTTTTATCGATTCTACAATTATTTAACAGCAAGTTTTCATGACTAGAGAATTCACTTCTAAATGATGTTACGAAAGTTTATCAAGAGGTGAAACCCAGGTTAACCCTACTTCTAAAGGTAAGGAGGATCAAACTTCAAAAGATGGTTGTTATTGGCCAGCAAAAAATGTGTGTATCTGTTCAGTTTTGAATTATGAAGAGTTTTGAATTTTTAAAATGACCGCATGCTTCTCACAGTGGGACAATTTAAATTAATAAGTTAGACCACACAACCTTCATATACGTAGTTTGAGCTTTTCAATATTTTTTGCAACACATTAGAATAGTTAATGTGTTGCGCATGCCTTTTTGAAAAGTTTCCTAACTCATGACAAGTTGCAATGATTTATTTTTATTCTAAATGAAAAAGTTCCTATTCATAAGAATGCACATCCGTCTCCTGTTCAATAGGTATAGGGACAAACTGTGGCAATCCTTATTGTCAATTTATAGTGTTTAGGATGCACACGTGATTTAGCATTTTGAGTCCATTATCAGCTGCATTTTGTCCGCTTGCGTGTTAGCAGATTTGAGGGCTTTAATCTTCATTGAATGTTCAAAGCATTATGAGTGACTTATATGTAACCCTCATTTTGTTCAAGAAAACCCCACAGAGATCATTCTCTTCTTATAAGTAAAAACCCTCGGTTTATTTTCATTTCAAGTTCAATTTATCAAGTGTATTTTTAAGAGTTCCGAGTATTTGAGAAAATTTATAGTGTGCAAATAGGGATGTCCTATGCTCATAAGTTTTGCAAATAGGGATGTCCTATGCTCATAAGAAAACTTGCAAATTCATTTTAAATCCCCATATATCTATTTCTAATTTTGTGTTTTGTTTTGGTATTTTTTACTTCTTTTGACACAACTTGTATGTCATTTTCAAAGTTAATTTAATGTCATTTTATATTTCTTTTTTTTATTTTGATTCTATTTAAGTCTAGAAAATCATTTGCATTCTTTAGATTTCAAGTTTTATTTCTATAAATTTTAGCAATCTCTAGATTCATCTTCCGCATAAGAGGAGCTGCCCGCCACGCCAAAAAAGGTGTGTATGGGTAGAGTTTATGACACCATAGAAGAACCTTCTACTCCCATCACATCAAGGAAGGTGAGCAGGTTTTTATGTACCTGCATAAAACTTCCGCAAACAAGATTTCCCTCCTGCACTAATAAAAATGTGTACGGGTACTTAGTTTGGTGGACCAAATTTTCACTTTCACTGCAATAAGAAAGACGTGCATCCACACCACATTAGACCAACGTGCGTGGATTCTTAAACATCGAGTGAGTATCTCACTTTACATTGTACCTGCACATTATGACAGTGACAAAGATGCAATGATACTGAGTTTGGAGCAAGAGAACAAAATCTAGAAATATTTTTCTTCTCTTTTTTTTTTTTCTTATCCTTTTCCTTTATTTATTTATTTTTTTGTTCTTTATTTTAGATTTTCCCTATTTATTGATATTAAGGGTGAAAAATAAATGGGGTCAGTTAGTGAGAAGAAGAGAGAGTGTGCATGTAAAAAGAAAAGAGAGGGAGAATGGCGGAGAGAAAAAAAAGTTAAAGAGGGGAAGCATGAGATTGCACATGAGAATTGACAATTGGAGGTGAAGCATAGTTGCATAGGGGTAAGATGCATTGACTAGTAGTGTGTGTGCAAATGAGAATGCGTGAACTCATGCGCGCTAGCTGCCAGGAGAAAGTGAGGGAGATGGCGCTTGCAATTGCACTGGTGAGAGCAGCAAAAGAGACAAAAGGATGGAGTGAGCAAGAGTTAAAGTGAGGGAATGGGGTTTTAGGTACTTTATTTGATGGGGCGAGGCAATGTGGGTGTAAGGCACAAGCAAGGGCATGACCTAGGGTGTTGGGTATTGCGAAATACATCAACAACAAGTATTCATCCCACGAAGCGGGGTCGGCTACATGAATAACTTTTCTCCAATATTTTCTATTCAGTGCCACATTTTTATTTAATTTTAATAAGTTAAGATTATTTTTATACAACAAGCCCAAGTTATTTTAGGTCTACCTCCACCTTTTTTAAGATAAGTCAAATTTAAAATATCTACTCTCCTAAGATAATACTGAGTCGTATTTTGTATTTTATTATTTGAAAATTTACATGCATACCAAACAATTTCTATATATTTATGTATCCAACACCCAACATTTAATATTCATGACATTTGCAGACATATCAAACAATTCTTATGTATTTATATATCTCAAATCTAAACATTCATATTTACAAACTAGCATTCAAATCTTTAATATCACATAGAAAATAGTACTATTATCACTTTAAAGTAAAATACACACTTTCATGCACATATTTAAAGCACCAACGTGTCATGTATGTAAATATGAAAGTTTATGAGATATGTAAATACATAAGAATTTTGTGCAACATATATAAATTTCCCTTACATTTATAACACTTTACTTATGCATGAGACGTATTTGACTTCTAAGAAATAATTAATAGTGGTATTTTTTATGTAATGTTAAGAATTTCAATTTTATGCATGTAAATATCAATTTTTGGGCGTTAGACATGTAAATATATAAGAATTATGTGAGATGTATGTAAATGCCTTTTTATTTTTTATTAGGTAAAATAATTAAAAAGTTAATAGTGATTCAAATCACAATTGGATGGTCGACATGATAAGTGTTGAGTTTTAACTTTGTCCAAGCATTTGATCCCTTTCGTCGATGTTAGAGAAGAATTGGATGCAACCATCATTCTCTTAACAACAAGAGAAACAGAAATAGATAAATTATATTTTTACAAAAGAGCCAAAAAAATGCAAATAGCAGCAAAGTCGTCAAACTTAGTTAGAGGAAAAGGATATATTAGTGTGTCCTATTCACTGTAAAACCAACCTATAATGAGTGAAATGTGTTAAATTTGATTATACTAAAATTCATTATATTAAATTCAGCTTTGGTAAAAGTCGGATTGTGATCTTATTTTTTTAAAGCATATCTTCTTAGGAACTATTTGGAACCATTTTTGTTTCGTGTTTTTTGTTCTTATTTTAAAAAAAAACAAAAAAAAGCAAAATAAATATGTTTGCTTAATCGCTTTTCATCTATTTGGCTGATATTTTTTTTAGACAATTTTTAAACCATTTTTGAAAACACAAAAAATAGATAAAATATAATTTTTGTGTTTTAAAAACATGTTTTGCAAGTAGCAAATCTCTCTCGATATCACTTTTTTTCTCTTTCACTACACCATCTCTCCTTTGACCACCGCCAACGGTAAAGCCATTGACGTCGTTGGACGTCAATGCTGATGTTTTGGATCTTTCGACGTATTACTTGCTCGCACAGTGATCAACCAAAGATACACTCTCACCACCACATCTCACCCTGAACACTCCCTTCTCTGCTCCCAGCTTAGCTTAGCATTCTATTCTTCAAGCAAACCTCCCTACCTCTCTATTTCCCTCCCTCCCCCTTTATCTATCGCTCACTCTATCTCTTTTTTTCTCTTCCACACCAATCATAACACTAACTTCCCATTTCAAATTTACAGAAAATTCGATGAATTCTTCGCATCTGGAAGCAAGGTGATTTTACTCTGCATTTTCTTTGTTTCCACCATTGATGTTTTGTCTTTCATTCCCAAATGTAATCTACAGAAGGTGAGACTCGTTGTTGATGTGCTATCGATGTAGGAGCATCCAAGCGAGCTGTTGTTGCGGGCTTTGTCGGAGGAGGCTAACTTACCTTGTACTCATCCAATACTTAGACTAGAGACAAGATGGATGGAATAGCTTGCCCTTGGTTTATGATCTAGTCATTCCTTGTTCTCTATGGTAAATATGTGGAGATTTCCATTAAGTGTTAAAATAGTTCTGTTGGCTTATAAGTTTGGTGAATCATGAGAGGGATTTAAATCTGTTAAATTCTGTGAACCGTGAGAACAAAAATTTGATTCAATTTAAACAGTTGTACTGCCAAACGTGCATGCTCACCCGTCTGCTCCCAATTGTCACCTTCGGCTGACCACCATCACCACTTAAATCAATTCCAAAGATAGTGTATTTCAAGTTAAAATATAAAATAAAAAATCAAATAAAAATAAAAATAGATATTAAACAATTGTAATTGCAAACAACACCTAAAGTATTGAGCGATATTTACTTGTACATTCATATAAAACCTCCAATTCTAATGTTTTTACTCTGCTTATTCTTTGTTCATAAATCTTTTTCTTATATTTTCTAATTAATAAACTACAATAGCTCTCAATTTAAAAATAAAAAAAAGGATTTAGATACATGCCACATAATTTCTATATAAGTACATATCTAACACTTAAGATTTAATATATACTTATGTAACATTTAAAATCTTAAATTACATAAAATATCACTAATATTAACTATTCAAAAGTGAAATATACTTTTTATGAAAATGCTTTGATATGATTAAGTCATTAAAGTTATGCGTACTAGAGCTGTTACTTGTGTTCGAGCTGAAGTAGGATTGACCAAATATTTTCCTATTTCTGTTGGATTACATCAGGGATCGGCTTTAAGCCCATATCTTTTTGCTTTAGTTATGGATGGTCTTACTAGACATTTATAGGAGGATGTACCTTGGTATATGATTTTTGCTGATGATATCCGTCTCGTGGGTAAGACGAGAAAAAAACTTAGAAAAAACTCAAATTATGGAGGTCTACATTAGAGTCTAAAAACCTTCATTTGAGTAGAACTAAAACTGAATAAATGAAATGTAAATTTAGTAGTAGTAGTTCTAGTGACAGAAGTGTAACTTTGGGTGACCAAATTATTAAAAGGTGTGAACAATTTAGATATTCTAGTTAGCGATGGTGATATAGATGGGGATGTTAATAGTAGAATTCAAGTTGGTTAGTTCAAGTGGAGGAATGTTCGGGCCTTTTGTGTGATGGAAAAATACCGCTTAGACTGAAAGGAAAATTTTATAAGATGGTGCTGAAACCAGCAATGCTCAATGGCGCTGAATGTTGGCCTTCAAAAGAAGAGCATTATACTAAGTCAAGTGTTGTGAGAAGAGAATGATTAGGTGGATGAGTGGCTTTACACTTAGAGACAAAATGTGAAATGAATATATCTGTGATAGGGTTGGTGTAGCTCTAGTGAAGGACAAAATTAGAGAGAATCGTCTTAGATGGTTTGGTCACATTAAACGTCGACCATCTGATGATCTGATTAGAAGAGTAGATGTTTTAGATTCGACTTATATTAAGAAAGGCAGAGGTAGACCTAGGAAGACTTGGGCTAATTGTATAAAAAATGATCTTAATTTATCAGAACTAAATGAAAATATGATACTAAATAGGACGCAATGAAGAAAAAAGATTCATGTAGCCGACCCCACATAGTGGGATTAAGGCTTTGTTGTTGTTGTCGTTGTCGTTGCTTTGATATGATTAAGAAACTAAATTGCTATAAAAATAAACATCAAACATTGTGTTAAATATGAAAATATATAAGAATTGTGTGGTATGCATGTAAATTTCCCAAATATAAAATGGCGTAGAATAAATTGGTTGATAATAATTTCCTATTAAAACTTCCAGAATTACAAATGGCTGGTAATTAATCAATTAAATACTAGCATCGAGATCAAGAAGCAATATACCTTATTATCTTTCCAATCTTCTTAAAAGCAGCACCATCTTTGCAAATAGATATGGCCCTTTCCAGGCATTCTTTAGTGACCTAAATAAATAATCAAAAAGAAATAGCTAAGCAACAGAGTATCTTCCGATCAATGAATTCATTCTATACTAATACTAACAAATACGAAATGCAGATTTACTGTTCAAGATCGTGCGCGTAAAAATGTCTAAAAAGTTAAAGGTGCTCAAACAAAAACAAAATACTCCATTACTTAAAATAACTGATACATGGGAGTATCATTTTGCTAAATAAACGATGTACTACATATAAAAACCCTAAATGCGATATCGAAGTATACACAAACAAGCAAACAAGTGCCTACACACAGTAAAATATTAAGGGAAAATTACATACATAGCACCCAATTCTTATGGATTTACCTATCTCACACCTAAACTTTCATTTTTACGCACATGACACTTTACCTATGAATGAAAAGGATGGATTTGACTATTAAAAGATGATAATGAATGCTACTTTTCATATGATGTTTGTAATTATGAAAATTTAGATGTGAGATAGGTAAATATGAAAGTTTTGGCTGCTATGTATATAAAAGCCCCAAATATTAATTATTCAAGAGCAATGTAGATTCAATCTAATAGAAATTAAATCTGCCAAAAGGAAATTTATCTCAAAATAGATAGAATTTTTCACAAGCAACATATGGACAGATTGACCAATTTTATTCATATATTTCAAGGTAAAAATAAACCACAAATGGGTTCGAAATATCATATCCACTTTTTATAGGATGACTTTGAGTTGAACATATAGACTTAGACTACCATATTTTTAAGGATAGGGACTCTTATCTTCACACATTTATATCATTTCTCCACAATTTTAACTGGTTGAGATTTAAAGAAAATCTTCCTGCCTTTCCTATTCCTAGGGTAAAATTAGTTAAAATATATTTTCAATCAAATGACATAACTTGTACGAGGATAACTTTTATGCTTCTAAATATAACCCGTGCAAAAAATACTGAAGCTATGCAAACATGTTCATCTAGTTCAGCTAAAGTAGCAAATAAGACCAAAAGCTTTGACAATTTGTATCACTCCATGAGTAGCCTTTTTTTTATACTTCCGTGCACTACAATAACATCAGAAATTTGACCAAAATAGCCATAGAAAATAAAAGCTTAAATTTTCTTTACACCTATCAATTAACCATTGTTCAACGCAAAATTATCACGAGCAGCAAGAGAGCTTCAGCACAAAAATACCTTTACAAGTCGTTTTGTTGGTTCATCAACCTCTCCACAAAGAAAGGTTTTTGAGGTGTCTCCATGGTAGCCCTAACAAAAAAATTCTCAGAAAAATATATGCAAGAAAGAAATAGAAAATATACAATGCATGCAACTACCAAAATGGGATCATGAAAGACTCAGAACCAGACTTATTCAATCAGCAAAGAGAAGATCAAATCATGAAAATATATCTATAGAATTAACCACAGCCTGGTAGTTATAAAACTATTGGTTGCACTTCATCAATTTTTATTCTTTTCTTTCTATGGAAGACATAAGAAAATGTAGCACCAGAACAATGATGATGAGCAAATTACTGGTAAATGATAAGCTATTGCAGTCTACTATAAAATACTTGTAAATTTTATGTTAAATCGCTACTGATTTTTATTTTTTTGGGCTTCAACTGTGCACTAAGTTATCCTATTTTTAACACGTTCAAAATGTCCAGCTTCAAAATGTATAATTGAATCATTAAACTTTCTCGGCTGTTACAAACTTTCTATGAACAATGGTTAATGACATTTTTGCTTATTTCAAAATGCAAAATGTTAAGACTGCTAGATGCTTTCAAAAGGTTAACAAAAAAGTAAATCACCAGTCCAACTTTATGCTTAGCAGCAATTATACATATTTCAAACAAATACAGCATTCTACGGAAGACAACAAAGCTATAAAATCTCATGGCTTCGAGTTACTGCATCTCTACACGGGTCTCCACATAGAAGTGTCAAAGCTTAAGCATAAAAAATAAAGTAAGCACATAAAAAGTAAAGGATGAACTTGTAAACTTAGAAGATTATGTTCTGAGAGGGAAAAAGAGAAGTGTTGAATCACAGATATGCACAACAGATGCAAACTTATCAACCAGTAACATTAGGATATTTATTGGGTCATTTATTGTCCATCAGATCTTAGAAGCAACTAAAGGATGAGCAAAAGACAGAAATACATCTTAAGCGCAGACATAAGAGAAAGAGAAGGGCATATGCTTTATGAATGTTTATAATTGAGGGAAAGAAGAGCATACATTAAGATAAACAGTCACATCGATGTTTATAATGTCACCATCCTGCATTTGTCCATGAGGATTTAGTCAAAGAAAATTTTCAAATCCAACAATTCAAAGAAGTTTTTGAAAATATAAGCAGTATATTGGCATTTTACAAACCTGGAGCTGGCGTGAATCAGGTATACCATGACACATGCATTCATTAACTGACGTGCATACACTTTTAGGGAATCCACCGTATCCAAGGGGCGAAGGATAAGCTCCAGCATCAATGATCATATTGTGCACTGCTATATCAATTTCATTTGTTGTTATAGAGGGCTGCATAAGCACATCATGGGTAGTGTTAATAGCTCATAAAATAATAAAAAAAAAGACGAATAAATTAAGAATTTCCATGCCCCAACAAAACACAAATAATTAGAGAATTTGATCTATTCTCTCAAAGGAGAAATGTTAAAAAAATACTTTTTTTATAGAATTAGACAATCTCAAGGAGTGAAGAGATAATGTGTCAACTGCGATTACATATAAACATCATCCTTTCATATTAATAATGTCAAATAAACTTTCAAAACATGATGACAAAGAGTAATGGTGTAAATGTGCACGACACAAAACAGCAGAGTTGAGTTTTACCATGACCAACGTTCCTGCAAATTCCAGAACTCGAGCAGAAAGCTCACAGGCAGCTCTCATTTGAGCTATGCCCTCGTCATCATGAATTTGATATGCATTAGAGAGTTCTGGCAACTTGTTTGAACCAACATAGGGTGGCTTTAGAATATGATCTGGCACAGGAAGGCGTCCAGAAACCTTCCCACGTCTCAATGGTTGCCTCTTCCTTGATTTTGTGTTCTCATTTAGCTCTCGCAACCTTAAGGTATTCAAACATAGCATAAAAGGAAAAAAGCAGTAAATCACTTGTACAAATTCGTATCAGTTTGGTAAAATAGCAAATAACGACATCAGTGAAAATAAAATGCGAGAAGTAATAAGAAAAAGGATCGCAAGTTGGCCATAACTTTCCTGATTGAAATAGCTGAAGGCCCTTCAAAGAATAAGTTACAAAGGAAGTGCCCTCTTGTTAAGTGTATTTGTCAAGGGTTTCTTTCAGCATTTATCCATTTAAAAAGAATGAATTGGGGTTGGATGCTAAACAAAATTTCTCTCTCTCTCTCTCTCTCTCTCTCTCTCTCTCTCTCTTGGTTACTTCGTGTGTCCACAATAATGATTTGACAAAAGCACCATAAATTCCTACGCAAAAACTTAAAGAATGATGCAGAGATGAGAAAACATTAAAAACATAGGAGGGTGGAATGAAAACAATATAACTAAGATAGAAAAACGGGGATAGGCATGAGCAACCATGGATATAAGTTTACCAAAATAATTTGTGAAAAACATAATTAAGTACAAATGCACTATTATGGGTTCTGAAATCTCCCAAATGATCCATAAGGAGAATCGAATATGGTTTCCCAGAGATTTCATTATGGTTGCTAGAGATTTCAGTTATTCTAAGGGTCAACACTGCCCATGGACATAAGCCCTCAAAATTAATTATCTACACTAGAAAAAGGCAGGTCCCTTTTTTAATATATTTTTTTTCTTTTTTTGGCTCAATTTGTTGCCATTATAGTAACCCTTAAGGTGCACCAAAATCTTTGTGGGCTTTTCAATGCAATTATATAATCATTGCCTTGACACACGTTCTAGAGTGTTTAAGGGCATTTGTTCCTGGGCACATTTTGCAGTTAATGCTCAACTACGACTTTTAGTATGATTAAGAATCAATATAGTTATGCCTAGGTCCCCAACATTGTATCTAATCAACTAAGTTAATATTAGATCAATACCCTTGCTAACTTTGCATGTCCATGACTGAGACATTTTTTTTCTTCTATAAAGAGACCAAAGGGACATTTGTATTACTTTGAAGATTTAGACGCACTTTAGATTTTTTTTTTTTTTAAGTTGTTTCATGGGACTTGCATTATTTTGAAAATTGAATCCCAAGGGGTTTCTAACTATTTTAAATAAAAGGACATATTAGGGATTTTGTCATTTTTTATATGAAGGAGTCTCCAGTTATTTTGTTCAATGAATTGTAGATTAGTATTCATAAAGATGAAATCAAATAGCTGAACTGATGACAATGATGAAATTCTAGAACTGAAACTTGCATATCACTATATCCCTTGAAGCCCCAAAATGTTCAGGTGAGAAGGAAGATATTGCTTTATCCTGTGAAGAAGAATACAACTTAAACATGTATAGTTTTGCATAGTTGCAAATTGAGAAAATAAGATGGAACCAGATTAAATAGACATTCTAAGAAAGATATCTAAAGATTATTATTAGTAACCAATAACATGAATAACAACTTAACAACTTACTTAATGGAAAAACTTTAAATAATATTGATACAAAGTTTACAATGTTCATTAAGTGAAGAGCTACACTAACTCCCAAAATCACATCATGATAAACTACCTCTTAATTCTCATGGCCTCTTCCAACCCTGATAATCTTTTTGATATGATGATTTTCAACCTTTCATTGACTACTTGACCTATATAAAAAGAATAAATATTATTGCATGGTAAAAAATCTAATAAATTATGGAAAGGAAAAAAGCATATCCAGTTTGAAGAAGAAGACAGAGTATTTCATTGAAGAATTGAATAAACGAACTAAAAAAGTACATAGCCTAAACATTTTTAAAAAATAATTAATACTTATGGAGAAAAATGAAAGGATGAGAGAAATTTATATGGGTTAGGTGTATGGAGTCATTTTAAGGAGAAAGGGTACCTATCAATCACACACAAATTAGTTAATGGGATAACTCCAACAAAGAAGAGAGCCACTCGCTTTCGAGGGTTACTCAGAAATGATAGTTGCAACTCTGAAATCTTTATTTGTTTATTTCATAATGAATGAGAAATAAGAATTACAATAGAAATCAGTGATGGAGGCCAGCAGCCTATCAAAACTGAATTGCACAGTCAAATAGCTTATTGGTGCCCTGTGGGAGTTGATGGTTATGGAGCAGCTCTTGCACCCTGCGGTGGTGAAGACTAAGGAGGAAATGATGAAGATAAACCACCAATTGAGGATACTTGTAATGTCAATGAAGCATGCAACCGAGCTGGAGGCTAACCTTTAGACCAAGTAGCTAGAGACATGCAGGGTGATGAAAGAAATGTTGATCAAGGCAACTTTGCATGCTTATGAGCTTGCCGTTGAGCTAGACATAGAGAAGAGTGCTTATGGTACCACTAGAGCCAACTTTGAGGAACAATCCTGAGGGGAACAAAGCCTAGAAGACTTTTGCGTCAAGTGACTATATCTTAGTGCTATATAAAAAAAAATTCAAAAGTGTTAAATTCCGAAAATGGTTCCTTAAATAGCTCAGATAGTCTATGTAACATTTTATTGCTCTAAAAAGTGAACCTGTTAAAATCTTTATTTTACTGGAAATCTCTCTTATTGATCATAATCATTTACATGAAACTAAAAATATTAAAGGCTAGCTCATTCTTGATATAAATTCTAAAAGAAAAACAACTTTTCCAAAGAGTTAAAGCTAAGTGGTTATCCAAAGGTGAAATCTCTGTATCTTGAAGATTAAAATTAAAGGAAATTTTATTAAAAAACACTTTCTATCCCATTTGTATCTCTTACAAACTCTAAAGATATTGCTCATGAAACTATCAATTTCTGCATTTGCCCCTAAACTTAGCATCACATTTTCACCCTTTTTAGTTATCATAGGGCGTGATTTAAATTTAGACAAGCAAGCAGGTTTTACATTTCTCTAATCAGGACATCTTTGAAGTTGACTACCCTTTAAAGTAATGATAAAAATACTATATCCGCCCATGTTTTAGATTATTTTTACAATTATTAGGATCTTATTGGCAATCAAATGACCAAAATGTTACTAATTTCTTTAAAAATAATAAGCTTCCACATTGGGTGGGTGGGTTAGGAGGGGGACTAAACAATTTGCAAATACTATGTTTCCTGCAACAATACATGCCACAAGTATTTCGGGTTATAGACCAATATCCCTTGCAATATCGTGTAACTGACAGCTAATCGTGTAACAACAATTAGTCATCTTATTATCCATTCAATTCAAGTTGTCATCAATAAAGAAAGAATGATCTTTAACAACAATATCCTCGTTAGGAAAGTCCTTCAATATTTTACTTCCTCAAACTCCCCCGGGCACTTATTTTCAAGATTGACACAACTAAGTCATTTAATAGTATTAATCCCATCTTAACACTGCAATAACTTATTAATAAAGTTCTTCCAATGCACTTAGTAAATTCAATTAATAATTTTATAATGTTCATAATCCTTTCATTATCACTAGGAGTAAGTCTATTTAGGAGATTTGGGAGTTCCTTGGCTTACTAAACTCTTTAATATTATTTAGAAACTAAAAAGATGCCCGAGGAATAGAGGAAGATGCTTTTGGTCCCCATTTTTAAGAAAAAAGTGGATGTATAAGAGTCTGCAAATTATAGAGCAATTACGTTGTTGTGTGATACTTTAAAATTGTGGGAGAGGGTAATTGAACATAGGTTAAGACGTGTTATAAAGATTTCTCATAATCAGTTTGGATTTATATCGAGCGGGCCTTTTATGCAAGCTGTACATTTATCGAGAGATTTGATGGAGAAGTATTGAGAGAATAATGAGGATCTATATATGATTTTTATTGATTTAGATAAAGCTTATGATAAGGTTCCAAGAGACGCCCTATTGAGTTCTAGTTAAGAAAGGTGTTGATATGACTTATATTCAAGTCATTAAAGATATGTATACTGGAGATGCTACTTGTGTTTAAACAAACCGAGGATTGACCGAGTATTTTTCCATTTCAGTTGGATTACATCAGGGATCGGCTTTAAGCTCATATCTTTTTCTTTTAGTTGTGGATGCTCTTATTGGACAATTACAAGAGGATGTACATGTTTTTCATTAGTGATATCCTTCTCATAGATAAGGCTAGAGAAAGAGTTTAGGAAAAACTTGAATTATGAAAGTCTGCATTGGGGTCTAAAGGCCTTCATTTGAGTAGATCTAAAATTGAATACATGGAATGTAATTTTAGTAATAGTAGCTCTAGTGATAGAGTTGCAACTATGGGTGATCAAATCATTTAAAGGTGTGAACATTTTAGATATCTCGGGTCTATTGTTCAAAGTGATGGTAGCATAGATTGGGATGTTATTAATAGAATTCAAGTTGGTTGGTTGAAATGCAGGAATGCATGGGGCTTATTCTGTGATAGAAGAGTATAGCTTATACTGAAAGGAAAATTTTATAGGCTAAAAGTTTGGGCAATCGATAACTTAAGAAGTTATAACCTCACTGTACTCACAGCTAAAGCAGGACGAGGGGCAACCATAATGAAAATTGAACTTTGCACTTGAATTAGGTTTCATGAACTACAGGAGGAGGTTTTCGAAACACGTATAAATCAGTTTCTTCCGCTCCGCAATAAGTATCGGTTCCCTAATCTTGAGAAGAAAGCCCATACAAACAAAACTTGAATAGTTTGAAAACCTATAGAACGTGCACAAAGTAATAAGCTAGGTGGCACAATCATTCATACTGGGAGCAGCGGAAAGGAAGCCAATGAGTGAGTCACCGCCGATAAATGATTTCTCCAATATAACTCCCACGGAGTAAGGCGGCAGCGACGACAAACTCGGCGTCCCAGCGAGGAGTTTTATCGCCATCTCAAGATAAAAGACAAGAAAACCTGGTGCGAGGAGAAAAACCACAGTGAGGGATAGCATTTACATACATACCAAAC
>NEWO01000178.1:0-31913 GCA_003013225.1 Phalaenopsis aphrodite
ACTTTTATTTTTAATTGTATTGTAATGTTTGTGATAGTTAGTAGTTTGTTTTAAAATTATAGGGCAGTAACTATTGTTAGTTTTGTGATTTAGTAAATTTAGAACTTAACTTAGTTCTATGTCTTTTATAAAGTTGAAAAGCTTGCTAACTTATATCTTAAATTTAAAACTTAGGAAACTGCTACCCTGTATTTTTCATTTAACATATTAATGTGTTTAGGGATTACATAGTTCAATCAAATCAAATTAAATCAAATTAATATGTTAAATCAAATCAAATTAAACTCATCCATAAAATTCCCCTTCCAAAGAGACTCTAGCATAGCTCTAGACCAACACCTGAAAACAGGCTTGGTCGAATTCCTATCTGGGCTTTGCACCACAGCCAAAGGCTTAATTCCTAGCCTCCTTGGACCCCAACGAATGTGTCGAGCATCTCTGATTGAAGCTTCCGTTCTAAGAGTTAAGGTATTGAACCTCTCCTCCTCTCGAGCCTATTTTGATTCTTCGTTTGATTAGGCTTAATTTAAATGCATGGTTACCATATGGATATGTTCGTCTCACTTAGATAAGTCCATAGGATTAATTTTGAAGTGATTTGGTTGAGTTTAGGCTAAGATTTTAAAGTTTTAGTGTGGATGGTCACAGGATCACTCTATCAGGGATGATGATGGGGAGCCGTCCGATCGCACGTGTATTGGATGGACGGAGGAGATAGAGTCAGACAGTGCTTCCATACGTGAACTGTGGGCCGAGTTGGCGGCTATGTGGACGGCGGCGTCTAACTAGAGCGCGCCACGCAAGCCTTCAAAGTTACTTAGGATCTAGTCAGCGCCGCATGTTTAAAAATAAAAATAGGGATTCTCTTATTTAAATAAAAAGCCCTAGCTTTAAAAATTCATATATTGGTGTAGAAAAATCATAATAATAAAATAAAAATACTCTCTTGCTCAGTGAACAAGGGAGAACAATGTGGAAATAATTTGGAGTCCATGTGATGCATATTTTATTTTTAATTAATTAAACACTGATTTGAATATTTTGATTCTCCAAGCATGTAGGAAAATCACCATGGTTTGAAATTTTAGAATGTTATTGCTTCTGTCTTAGGGAACATCCTTTCATTTTTCCAAAGTCAGAGGAGGTCCCTAGACAGAGGTCCAAAATTTTTAAGTTTATGTATATTATTTACATAAATTAATCATGATAATTAGCATGTTTCTTAGAAAATTCCAAAAAAAATTTGAAAGGTTCACCATGATCAGAGGATGCTTTGGAAATAATTTTATGAGTAAAGTCATTGAGAATACACTTAATCATCACCAACCCTAAAACACAAAGAAAATTAATTTTAGGTAACACAAACATCAAAATGACTTGATTTTGGATCTCCAGTATTATTTAAGATCCAAAGAACTCTTTATAAAAATTTCAAAGCATTTTGAGTTCATTTGATAGCCTAAGTTGATTTTTAAAGATAAATATCATTTTAGCACTTAAATGATTTTTAAAAATCAAAATGTAAGTCAAAAATTTATAAAGACTTATTTTTTGAGTTCTCTGTGATCAGGGGTATTTTCTAAAAATAAAATGATATTTAACATAAAAACATAATTTTTAGCCTATTTTTAAATATTTAAATAATTAAAAAATCCATAAAAATCACAAAAGTAATAAAATACATGGAAATTTTATAAATTGCTTCCTAAGCACTTAGGAACAATTAAGATATTTTTCCTTATTTTCTAAATAAAGATATTGAATTTTGAAGCTTAAAATAAATTTTAAAGGCTAAAAATGGATATATACTAAAATAATTCCATTAATTCAAAGATAAATAAAAAAATGTGAAATTTATTTCTTTGTGTCCCTTGACATCAGAGAGATTTAATAAAAATTTAAAACTTAATTTTCCACAATTAAAATATTTTATAATTAATAAACGCTCCAGAACTTAAAATAATTCTTAAAATTCAAATAAAATTAAAAAAATCATGAAATTTGGTTCCAAGGCTTCTCTAGTTTAACCCTACCTCCAGTAAAAATTTTAAGGGATTAGGATTTACCTTGGTCAAGTTAGAAATTTTCTTTCAAAAATCTTATTTTTGCATTTAAAATAATTAGTTAGATAAATTAAATTTTGAAAAATCACGCTTTCTCCTCTGATGTCTAAATTGACCCATGAATGAGGTAGGATAAAAATTCCAAAGTAATTTTGATTAAATTTGATCAATTATGAAGTGATAGAACCTTAGGGGCAAATGTGTAGAAATTTAGCCTTAATTAACATTTAGGCCTAAATTTAGAAAGAGAAATGAAAAATATTTGATTATAATAAACAAATTTGGATGTTTGAAATACAAGGTGTTAACTGGTAGAAACCAACCTCACTTGTCCTAATTAAAAAGGATAAATTTCCAATTTCCTTAAATTATATAAATTTGGGAGTCTAACAATTAAACGATCCTAGATTTAAGTGTATGATTTTGGGTTTCAATAACTCACTAATTTAATACCCCTATTTGATGATAAAAAAAACAAAAAAAAAAACATGAATCAATAGCATCACTTATTGCAATGACTAAGACACTCACCAAAATCTTAAGGGCTTAGTATTGACTTAGGTTAAATCAAGTTTGATTTAAACAAGGATTAGAAAATTAAACATCATTAAAAATTAAACAACTTTCAAACACTACAAGCCCAAGTTAAAATTTGGCTAAGTCTCTTGAACTTGCCTCTTTAAGGGTCTTCACCCACATAATTTTTAAATTGAATTACGAGTGATAATTACCTTATTCTTAGGGATAATTGAGACATCAATGCTCACTGAGCACTAAGGGTGTTTACAGGATGAATTATTAAGCAACATAATAAGTTTAAAAGAGCTCAGGATTTTCCACCATGTAGCGAGAAAGTTGCGCGAACCTGCTTATTTATCTAGATCTGTTGGATACCTCGGAGATCTACTAAATTTAATATGTTTTGCTTGACAAATATTAGCCTTAATCAAATTCATAAGGACCCACCAAGATATGACCTAGGGTTCGGTAGGTTGCCAAAATTTTACTTCCCTGTTTCATAAACTTTCTTATCATGCCTTTTAAGTTTCAAGTGGTGGAATGAGAAGGCTCGCCAGGAAAGCTATTACAGTTTTCAGCGTCGTCTTTCTTGTACTTTTATGTTATACTTTTATTCTTACACAAATTTTTATGCTAAAAAATGATGTCACCCTGCATGAAAACTAAAACTATCAAGATAGCCAAAAAACTAAAACCAAAACTAAACTAAAATCAACCAAGATAAAATTCACCACCACAACATTCAAAATATAAAACAGCTGAAACTTTAATTACAAACCTTACACAAAACTATAAATTGCAACTAAATTAAGATGTCTCTATTGAATGACAAAGAATCTCTCGGAGGAGGTAACCTAAGGTTGCTAACGAGGCTTCACAATGTCTAAGTGAAATTATAGAACTCATTTAGTTGAGTTCAATAAGTTCATTTGGACTAAGTGAATCCAATAGAAAATAGTGGTGCTGGAACGAGGGAACCGTATGATCCTGACCGGTGTCACTCTAATCAACTTTAACATGCCCCCATAAAATTTAAAGAACTACAACCATAGAGCCACCTGATTTGACATCATAACTTGACACACTAGAAAACTCAAACTCTTCGCGGCAAGGAGCTTGGAGCTAGCATGGTGGGTAGCACAACCATCTTCAACAACAAAACCTGTCTTCTCTAGCTAAATCAATCTTCCTTCCTTAGATATAAACAATAAAGCCATAGAAATTCAAGGTTTCTTGCTTATGCAATGTAAATCCTCACCTTATCTTTAGGCCTTTGTACATCCCTGCTATATAGTATAAGCCCTAACTCGTCTTAGGATTCAGAGGTCACCGTTCGTCATAGCCTAAACCCTCACATCTTTCAGGCTATTTGTGTGACAGTTTCACATGAATATAAGCAATTTCCAGAATGAAACACCTAAATTTTTCTCCTCAGAAATGAAGCCAAACATTAGGATAGCTTGGGAAGTCACCGGGGTTATCCTCTGGATCTTTGACATCCCCTAGTTCTTCCTCCTTTGGACTCTACAACAAACTGTTCCAAATTTGAACCAATCCCCTTTCACACCTCTACGTCCAATCTAATTGAAAATTCCTACCCTTTGAAACTCCTTGAAGATAATCTTTCTTGATTTTTATCGAGAGTCTTCTTAGGTGACTTTGGTCATTTAAGATGTAATTAACTATAGGAGCTTGCCCTTATAGGAAGCGTGTCCGAACCCAACTTAATATAAACCCTATTTAATTATTTATATTAAATAAGGGAACTTGTCAACAAATACAAAGGTTTCATAGACCAAACGGATGTCATATATTCCTTAGTTTATTTGATCGAGCCTCATCCTCAAGTATTGTGTTTAGCCTTCTGGGTAGATACAAAATTTGAGGTACAACGCTCTTTCATTTAAACTATGAGAAATATGTGGTCAGTTTGATTTCATATTTTTCTAAAACTAAAAATATATGTAAATAAAAATGTCCTTCCGAAGCGGGAGATGGGATTTTGATTTCAGTGACCGACAACTACTTACGGGCAACTCCTCCAACATAAAATAGCATCGATAGTCCTATAATGATATAAGTTTGAAAAGATCATTTTGGTATGTTAGACAAAAGAATTAGATTTCCAAATCGAGGTGTCCCTCATGCAGTTTCTAATAGGGATTTTAGATACCTTGGTAGATCAGCTCCCAATAGGCTCAATTAATTTTTGGGCATCTCATTTACTTTTGAGCCAAACATCGGAGATGAGCAAATTATTATTAAGTGTCATTTGAAAAGAGACATTCCCCTCATCTAAGCCCCATTGATTGTGCCAAAATGAACTAATCCATTCCCCAATGTCCCAAAATATAAATCTTAGAGGCAACTCTCTTACTTTAAGCATAGCTTTCCAAATCTTTGAAACAACAACTTTCCATTGTACAACAACCATGTTAAGTTGGTTGCAGTATTTATGTGAGATAAATTTATCCCATAATGAGTCATTAGCATGAAATTGAAACCAGAGTTTTAACATACTCATATCAGAGATTTGATGAATGCTTTTAAAACTTAAAGTGCCCGCTATTTTAGGATTGAAAACTTTAGGTAAAGTAGACTAATGTTTGTTGGAATGAGTGCTTGACCAAATAAATGATTAAAAGGTTTTCTAAAGTATTTGAAGTGCTTTTCTTGAGGCTAAGTATTTGCAAGGCATATAGTGGTGTACTGAGTTTGACACTTTTAAGTAAGGTGAGATGCCCACCATTCGAGATAAATATAATCCTATAATCACCAATTTTAGAATTCATTTTATCTACCACCTCATCAAGTTGAGTTTGTTTTTGACAACCCCTTAATAAACTGACACCAAGATATTTGAGAGGCAGAGAAGCAGGATGACATCTAGTAAAAGAAATAACTCCCTTAGCATTGGAGCTATTAACATGTTTCCAAAAGACAAGGTTGCATTTATCCTTATTAAAAGTTCAACCAGAAGTTTCTTGAAAAAGGTCGAGAACCCGCATCATCAATTTGATAACATTTTTAGTAGTATTAGAGAAAGGATAACATCATCTGCATATGCCAAATGACTAACCAAATTTAACAATTTAAGGGCGAATTGAGTGTGTGTCTTTTCCAATAGCATTTGATAAAATAATCGAGAAAAGTAATCAAAAGCGATGATGAAAATAGTAGGGGATAAGGGGTCACCTAGCTTAATACCTCCGTGAGCAGAGAAGTAACCATAAGAGTTGTTATTGATGAGAACATTGCAGTTATTTTTTTCTAACTATCTCTGAATTAAAGAGCAAAAATTTTGATGAAAACCATGAGCCCAAAGGATAATTATAATAAAGTCCCAACTCATAGTATCGAAAGCCTTTTTGATATCAAGCTTAAAAACCATAATGCTTCCACAATATTTCTTATCAAGATCTCAAATTAGCTTCTACTGCAAGTAAAATTTTATCAGTGAACTCATGTCCCTTGAAAAAAGTAGATTGTTGAGAAGAAATATTGCTAGGAAGCAGTGGCTGTAATCTGAAAAATAATAATTTACTCAAAACTTCACAAATTACTGAGGTGAGGGAACTTGGTTGAAATTTATCCCAACTATTGTTATGAACATCTTTGGGTACATACACAATCACAGAAGCGGTAAAATTTTTTTAAAAAAAACTGTGAATAGCTAACCACTTTTTTATTTATGTCCCAGTAAGTAACATAAATAGAGGCAGAGAAACCATTTGGGCCAGAAACTTTATTATACTTGATTTCTTTAAAGATCTAAAAGATTTCCTGCTCTGAGGAGACATCAAATATGGAGAAGAAAGAGACATGCTCACGTTCCTTATCAAATAAATCATGGTTAACAGGAAGAACCTATGAGGCAACCATGAAAAGATCAAAAAAGTAATCAACTGCATTCTAGCCAATATCATCATCATGAGCGAGAAAAACCCTACTAGGTGTTTTAATTTTAAGAATAGTATTTATATTCTTTCTACGCATAATAGAGGCATCATAATATCTAGTGTTTTGATCACCACTTGAGAAAAAAATATCATTTACTTTCTGTTGAAGTAAATCCTCTTCCAAAGAGATAGCCTCAAGAAGGTTCAAATGAGCCTTAGCCAAGTCATCAACAAGATGTGGTGTACAAATCATCTATGCATCAAGGTTTTCAACTAAATTATAAACCTCCTGCACCTTACTATAAACATTGCCAAAGACATTATAATTCCAAAGATGCAACTGCCCCGCAATCTTTTTATGTAATTGCCATAAAATGAACCAAGAGTTGCCAGCTCCATCATAATGCCAAGTCTATTTTATAACACATAATAAGGTATCATGAGTAGTACATATGTTAAGATATTTAAAACGATATGTTTATGGATTAATGGTGAAAGCAAGAGAGAGTAGAATGGGGTTGTGATCAGAGGCAGCATGATTGAGATGTTGCACTTTTGGTATGTGAAAATAATTAAGAAAATAATGATTTCCAACGAAATCATCCAGCTGCTAGACAAGTGATCCCCTTCTCCAGGTGAAAGGAGGACCCGTATAACCTAAATCATAAAGGCCAGTGTCAAAAATCATGTTACAAAAATGATTGATATAAGTAAGATGACACCGCCCACCTCCTCTTCTCTCAGTATGTTACATAATCATATTGAAGTCACCTCCAACAATCTAATTATCTTTGATATTATCTCCCACAAGAGCAAGTTTTTGCAAAAGAAGGTACTTATAAAAAAAAAGAGCTGACATAGACAAAAGTAGCCCAAGCAAAGTAGATATCAAGTATAAAATGAACTATAACAAATTGCTCCTCATTGTCAATGATGTTAGGATCAGTAATGCACTTCTAGAAAATCTAACTTTTGTTATTTTTCTTCCAAAAATGCTTATATTGCTTAAATATTTTGAAGATACGATCTTTATTAAGATGAACAAGAGGCTCTAATAGAGCAAAGTTGGCTAGCTTGTGGACCCTACATAAATGTTTTAGTCTATGACGAGCGGAAAAGTTTGTCACTCCCCTAATATTTTAAATCATTATATTAAACATGGTTTCTCAAGCTACCCTTTCTGGTAGATCTAGGAAGGGTGCTAACATGTTCCCATCAGATTAAGATTTCCCATCATTAGTGGTAATATTATCACTATTAAAATGTAGAAACTCTTTTTTCCATTTACCTTTACTCTTGCTAGCCTTTTGCACAAGCCACTCCTCTTCTAAGGCATTAGTAGCTACTATAATAGCAGTTGCTGGGAACACATTTTCATTAAGAGAAAAATGATCTATGAACATTGCACTCCCACTCATTTGGAGTTGAGACTACATTTTCAGTGGATATATGTGGGGTAGTAACACAATGTAACTCCTCCAATATGAAGTTACCAACAATTGTATTATGTGCCTCATCAGAGCATTAGCAACATTTGCATTATTTGCTTCATCAGGAGCATTAACAAAATTTGTAGGAGCAGATTAGTATTTTGAAAATCAACATTTTACTTAGTGATCATGCCACATCATGTCCAGCTTCCGTGGTATCATTAATGATAGGGTCCAAAATTTGAGAAGTTTGATTAACACCGTGCTTTAGATGAGGATGTAATCGATAACAAAGAGAAAAAGTATGTCCAAACATAAGACAATGTGGGTAGTATGGAGAATGTCTCCCAAGGTCAACCTTCTACCAATAACCTTATTGAGCCAGGCCAATCCAAATCTCATCTGAGAAAGGAATTGTGATATCACATTCTACTAAAATATGTGCCTCAGAAGGCCTAGATAATGAGTAAGTTTCAAGTGAGAACAACACCTCATGTTTAAAAAGATGAAACTTTAGTCCTGGAAAATGGAACCGTACAAGAATAGTGGGAGGCTCCAATTTGGGGTCAAAATCAACTATCAATTTTAAAATTTTCATTGGGACATAAACAACTCTAAGATTATGACTAGCAAATAATCTGATGTATTCCTCATCATTAGATAATTGAATAAGTATATATCGCCCATCGAGGAGACCAATTTTACATAAGCTTATAAGCTTCAAGGAATCTATATCCTTCCTAATAACATCAAGCTTTGGGTGGACATAAAGAAATTTACCAACCAAAGCGTGCCGACATGAAGAAGCAAGTATATTAGTTTCATTCTCAGAAACATACATAGCAAGTTTTCCATTTTTATTTCCCGTAATTCTAATAAAGCTATAATCTCCACCAATATTTGAAGCCTCATGAAATGTAGGCAAAAAAAGACTTGAAGTGCCAATTTTAGTACTCAATTTTCCAGTTAGTGCATCTACGAAGCTCCTAGCCATTGGAGCCTCACAGTAGAGCACCAAAGAAAATAGTCCAAAGAAATACAAGCACAAAAAATTGAAAAAAAAAAGAAATAGGATATATCTCAACATATGTGAGGCGCCTAACCGAGAAGGAAGGAGACGAGTCCTTATTTGCCATGGAATCGCCAAAGGGGAGCCAACCGTAGCAGACCAAAATCTGCCCAAGCCGCCATCTGATCAAGTTACCTTCTAAAAAAATAATGTCTAACAACTTCTTGTGACTCCATTGGAGATGTGTTCTTCTCTCCATTTTTAACTGGGAAGTGTTGTTTTCATACATCGTTAGTGTGTCCACTCCGTGGCCTGCTAGACAACCATTCTTCCATTGGCATACTTCGCTCATTTCTTCTTTGAGCAAGTACAGTCAACCTCTCTTAGTTTCTAGAACCTTCTATTTAATCACCCATAAATAAGGAGGTTCTGGAATCTTTATAAATTTATCGTGGGTTGAAGATCCCATAAGTAGATTAGGAGCAAGGTATCAAAGCGAGTTCAGTATGAAGCTAGTCTCCTACCAATATTGGATTGGGTCCTATGGTTCATTCTTCTTCGGTTACAACTTAATTTTAACAAGTTTAATTTCAAGCCATTTTAATAATAGTTGTCAAATTTACAAATTAACACAACATTAAATTATAAGCACATTAAAACGTCATACTCAGTTGGTAAGACAACTTTGTCAACTTTCTTGCTCGAGATGCCTAATGGTAAAACATGGGTTTTTCACTAACATTTGGAGCTTTACAACTAGTAGGAAGAATTTTGACATCAAGCCTAACTTTCCGTTTCAACATGCCCATGGACCGAGATCCCCGTCACCTCGCAACGATCCAGTTTGGATCTTGTTTCAACGAGTTTGAGGTGTGAACTGGGGAGATAGAGAAGATTGCTGATATTGGTGATGATGATGAGGAGGAGGATGATTAGATTATTTTTCCTTCACTTTAGATATTGTATTTGGGTTTCATTTATTAGGTACTTTATGTATTATTGTTGGATTGTTGTGTTTGTACTTTGATTGGTCTTTTTAGATTTACTTGATTGTTGACGGACGTGTTGCACCTTTTCATTTATTGTATAATTGCTTACTTCTTTTTTCTCCAGTTTATATTGTCCATGTGTTAAAATAGTATTTACTTTATGCTTATATAGTTATACATGTTAATTAGAATTATCACCGCTCAACACTTGTCTTTACTATTTGTACAAGTACTTTTTGCATGATTAGTACCCTATTATAACTAATATTATCTAATTTTTCTCTCTTCCCACTTGTTATGCTTTTTTATGTTTAAGACAATTTAAAAATTCAAACTTTGGCAAAGATGAAAAACTTTTTAAAACTAAACTTTATTTGTCCTCAATAAATTATAAACATTTAAAACTAATCTAACATAACATGTGGTACGTGGTGTTAACTTTAGAAAATTATATTTTTGATTTTCTAAATCTTATAGTAGACTTCATTAAAATACCACAATTCAAGAGTAAAGGTTCTTGGTATAAAAGTTTAGAATATTCTTTTACTATTCAAAACAGGAAAAGTTCTATTTTCGAAATGTTAGAAATCTTTTATCTACACTTCAAAAAAAAAAGAATTAGAGACTCTATGAAATATCAATGTTGTGTTAATGTACACTATTATGTGAAGAATTGTGAGATGTTTTTACCTTTAGGAAGAGGTAAAAAAACATAGTAAAATTTGAAACAAATTGAAAATTTGAATGCAAAATGAAGGCAAAATAGAGAAAAAAATGACACCACATAAATTGGCTCTATAGTGTTAGTTTTTGGCACCATAGCGCTAGTTCTCCATGTACACAGGCACCATAGTGTCCTACTTTGGTTTTATAGTGCCTAAAGCAGTTTTCAATTTGGTTCAATGAATTTGGACAAACTTTGATATTTTTTACCTCTTCCTAAAGGTAAGAACATCTCACATTTCTTCACAAGATAATGTATATTAGCACAACAGTGATTTTTCATAGAGTCTCTAATTCTTTTTTTTTTTGAAGTGTAATGATACTTTTCCTATTTTGAATAGTAAAAGCATATTCCAAACTTTTATACCAAGAACCTTAACTCTTGAATTGTCCCTTATTACTAGATATTTTACTGAAGTCTACTATAACATTTAGAAAATCAAAAATATAATTTTCTAAAGTTAACACCACATACCACATGTTACGTTAGATTAATTTTAAAAGTATATAGTTTATTGAGGACAAATAAAGTTTAGTTTTAAAAAGTTTTTCATCTCCCCCAAACTTGAATTTTTAAATAGTCTTAAAATCAAAAAAGCATTACAAGTGTGAAGAGAGAAAAATTAGATAATATTAGTTATAATAGGGTACTAATCGAGTAAAAAGTACACAAATAGTAAAGATAGGTGTTGAGCAGTGATAATTCTAATTAACATGTATAACAATATAAGCATAAAGTAAAAACTATTATAACACATGGAAAATATAAATTGGAGAAAAAAGAAGTATGCAATTATACAATAAATGCAAAGGTGCAGCACAATCATCAACAATCAAGTAAATCTAAAATGACAAATGAAAGTACAAACACAGTAATCCAACAATAATACATCAAGAAACTAATAAAAAAAACCCAAATACAACGTATAAAGTAAAGGAAAAATAATCTAATCTTCCTTTTTATCATCATCATCACCAATATCAACAACCTTCTCCATCTCCCCAATTCACACCTCAAACTCATTGAAACAAGATCCAAACTGGATCGTTGCGAGGTGAGGAGGCTCTCGGTCGATGGGCATGTTGAAAAGGAAAGTTAGGCTTGATGTCAAAATTCTTCCTACTAGTTGTAAAGCTCCAAATGTTAGTGAAAAACCCATGTTTTACCATTAGGCATCTCGAGCAAGAAAGTTGACAAAGTTGTCTTACCAACTAGGTATTACGTTTTAATGTGCTTATGTTTTAATGTTGTGTTAATTTGTAAATTTGACAACAATTATTAAAATGGATTGAAATTCAACTTGTAAAAATTAAGTTGTAACTGAAGAAGAATGAACCATAGAACTCGATCAAAGATTTGGACGGAGACTAGCTTCATACTGAACTCGCTTCGATACATCGCTCCTAATCTACTTCACCTATTGGAGGTTCAGCCCGCGATAAATTTATAAAGATTCCAGAACCTCCTTATTTAAGGGTGATTAAACAGAAGGTTTTAGAATCTAAGTGAGGTTGATTGTACTTGCTCAAAGAAGAAATGAGCGAAGTATGCCAATAGAAGAATGGTTGTCTAGCCGACGAGGGAGTGGACACACTAACGATGTATGAAACAACACTTCCTAGTTAAAAATGAAGAGAAGAACACATCTCCAATGGATTCATGAGAAATTGTTAGCCATTATTTTTTTAGAAGGTAACTTGATCAGATGGCGGCTTGGGCAGATTTTGGTCTGCTACGGTTGGCTCCCCTTTGGCGATTCCATGGCAAATAAGGACTCGTCTCCTTCCTTCTCGGTTAGGCGCCTCACATATGTTGAGATATATCCTATTTCTTTTTTTTTTCAATTTTTTGTGCTTGTATTTCTTTGGACTATTTTCTTTGGTGCTCTACTGTGAGGCTCCAATGGCTAGTAGCTTCGCTGATGCACTAAATGGAAATTTGAGTACTAAAATTGGCACTTCAGGTCTTTTTCCTCCTACATTTCATGAGGATTCAAATATTGGTGTAGATTATAGCTTTATTAGAATGACGGGAAAGAAAAATGGAAAACTTGCTATGTATGTTTCTAAGGATGAGACTAATATACATGCTTCTTCAAGTCGACACGCTTTGGTTGGTAAATTTCTTTATGGCCACCCGAAGCTTGATGTTATTAGGAAGGATACAGATTCCTTGAAGCTTACGAGCTTATTTAAAATTGGTCTCCTTGATGGGCGACATATACTTATTCAATTATCCATTAATGAAGACTACACCAGATTATTTGCTCGTCATTATCTTAGAGTTATTTATGTCCCAATGAAAATTTTAAAATCGACGGTTGATTTTGACCCCAAATCGGAGCCTCCCACTATTCCTGTATGGTTCCATTTTTCAGGATTAAAATTTCATCTTTTTTAAATATGAGGTGTTGTTCTCACTAGCTGCTGCTTATGGTAAACCGTTAAAGACGGATGGCCCAACTTACTCATTATCTAGGCCTTCTAAGGTAAGTATTTTAGTAGAATGTGATATCACAATTCCTTTCTCAGATGAGATTTGGATTGGCCTGGCTCAATAAGGTTATTAGTAGAAGGTTGACCTTGGGAGACATTCTCCATACTACCCACATTGTCTTATGTTTGGACATACTTTTTCTCTTTGTTATCGATTACATCCTCATCTAAAGCACGGTGTTAATCAAACTTCTCAAATTTTGGACCCTATCATTAATGATACCACAGAAGCTGGACATGATGTTGGCATGATCACTAAGCAAAATGTTGATTTTCAAAGTACTAATGCTGCTCCTACTAATGTTGTTAATGCTTCTGATGAGGCAAATAATGCTAATGTTGCTAATGCCCTTGATGAGACACAAAATACAATTGTTGGTAACTCCGTATTGGAGGAGTTACATTGTGTTACTACCCCACATATATCCACTCAAAATTTATTCTCAACTTCAAATTAGAGGGAGTGCAATGTTCACAGATCATCTTTCTCTTGATGAAAATGTGTTCCCAACAACTGCTATTATAGTTGCTACTAATGCCTTAAAAGAGGAGTGGCTTATGCAAAAGGCTAGCAAGAGTAATGGTAAATGGAAAAATGAGTTTCTGCATCTTAATAGTGATAATATTACCACTAATGATGGGAGATCTTAATTTGATGGGGAACATGTTAGCACCCTTCCTAGATCTACCAAAAAGGGTAGCTTGAGAAATCATGTTTAATATAATGATTTGGAATATTAGGAGAGTAACGAACCTTTCAACTCATAACAGACTAAAGCATTTATGTAGGGTCCACATTTCCCACTACTCTTGTAAGGATAAAATTAAGGGCATGCAAGAAATTCAACTAAATGATTGCCCCTCAAAAATTTCACTAGAGTCTCATTAAAAGTAGCAACATAAGCAACTCTCATGTTCAAATACTAATCATTGTGGTCCAATTGTGCCTCTAATCCTCACATCTGATTCTTTAAAGATAAATAATCTCCTTGTTGTATGAATAACTGCTCCAATACAGTGTCCAGATTAGAATTACTAGATGTGGAAGGACTCGAGATTGAAGTAGCTAGAATGTCTGAACCTCCACCCTTGGATCCTGAACTAGTATTCATTCCATACATTTCCAAATTAGTGTTTCCAATTGGCTTTGGCGATGGCATTACTTCCTCTCATGATTCATATCTAACTCCAAATTTGATTGATACACATGGTAGAAATGAGTTAAGGGCAACTCTAGAAATCTAGCAGATACAAAGTAATGTTAGGCTCTCGAAAGAACATTAAGAATTGAAGAAGAAAAGTTTACCTTGTATCCATTTTTTATCTTCCAAGCTCCACTCCCGTCACTCAAAAAACCAATAATCTCATCAAGCTCAGCATCAATCGAAGTAAACACAAAGTAAAAGCAGTCAGTAACATCAGGCAGAACAAATAAAATCAACCTTGTGTCCCCTAACAAACACTAAATCATCAAATTCATCAGGGATGTCCGCATAAAAACTCCCAAACAACTGAAATGGCTTCAACAGCGGCAAAAGAGTAGAAATTTTTCCATCATCGTGCCACAATCAGATTCTCAATCGATCCTCCGGGTGAAGAAAGCTACTCTCTACAATCAACTTTTTTGATTGCGGATCTTCAAATCTTTCTTATGCTTTCACATTCATAAATCTATCAAAATAAAAACCCGCTTTTCCTCTTCCTCTTTTCATTTTAGGAGCCAAGAATAATTTAAAAAACTTTCAATAAAATTTCTAATAAATTTCAAATATAACTTTTTAAGGGTCCTATAAGCACATTCTAAGAGAAATAAGCATTCAACAATGGATTTCTCACTATTTTCATCAAATTTTCAAATTTTTGGCCTAACAGCAATGTCAATAAAAACCATGGTGAAATGAGAAATTTTTTTATGCCAAAATGTAAATCTTTCCCAAAAAAGAAGAAATTCAAAGTTTGAAGTGCTGATTCCAAGCCAATCAACCACAAGTCTAAACTCTAAGAGAGGTATTTGCAAATTATGGGAGGAAGAAGACTAACAAGGAAGGAAAATGGCATGAATGGGAGTTTTCAGACCCAAAATCGTAACTCTGGCAGTTTGGCGCTATAGCATCAAGTTGCGGAACTATGGCACCAGTACTAAAATGTACAAATTTTTAAAATTTTTTTAACTTTAAAAATAACACACCAACGTAAGATTAATGGACCTTAAATTGGTCGATTGAACAACATTTTATTTAACTATCTTTCCTTTTTCTTTCAAATTTCTCCAATCTTCATTTGCAATGGTTTGAGAGTTCAAATCAAATCACTCAAGACGTTCTAACACAAATTACTAACAACACAAAGTTAACACATTTTCTTATAATAGGAATAAGTTCAATACAACATACATAACATCACTTCAACTACAATAAGTAAATACAAACATAAAACTTAAATTCATTATACTAGAGTCACTTTACACATAAAATCGGCAAGCAACTACTTAACATTAAAAAAATATAGATTTTTCTAAATAATATTTCATCTAATAGTAATTGTGAACAATGTTGTCACCCTCCTTTTCACCCTCCAAAAAGTTACGATCAAACACATTGTAAAAAGGAGCTTGAGGAAAATATGAAGCAACTTTATCTTTGAACCATTTTTTTTTGCTATACATAATTAATTTGTAATATTGGAAGCATGCCATATGCTTCAATTGGGCTTTCATCTGCCACTCAAGGTGCTCATACTGATGATACATGTCACTCAACTTGTTGTTCAGATGGAATAACTCTTCATCAATCTTCCCAGATTTATCAGTAATTCATTTCAAACTCATCGCTATGAATTTTTTGAAATAAGTTTTGGCATCCTTATGCATAAAATTATTGGCATTTTCCCTTCAATTACTCTCCATGAATCTTAAAGCAAGGATTCTCAAGATTGGGATGATTCCTTCACTCTTCTCTCCCACTACAAAACTTGAAATTTTGAAGAAGATGAGTCCATTTATGTTTAAACCAGTTTTAATAGAGAATAAATGAACAAAAATAAAAAAATTGGATGATTTTAGAGAGTTAATTGAACTGTGGCACAATAGCGTCGGATCTAGCGCTATGGCCCCAATCTCCAAATTCTCGTAAATCAAATTTTCTTGTTTCCAACTCATTTTACCTCTTAAATTAGTGTTTTGTGCCATATTAGTCATGTAAGAATCAGTATAACATCATAAACCAAAAATAACCAAATATCAATCTACACCGATAACTACGGGTTGCCTCCCACAAAGCGCTTTGTTTAGCGTTGTGAGCCCAACATAACTAATATTTTACTCAGGTTTACCCAACATCAGAACCTCTTCCTGTAAGGCATATTTCTATAAATGTAATCTTTTCCCATGCTTTCCCATATATGAGCCTAAATGGTGATATTCCTAGAAGAGTTTTGTAAGTGGTCTTATAGGCCTGTAATGCACTATTATGTCTAGCATACCAATCTGTCCTATTATTATTTACAGTATTTTGCAATATTCCTTTAATTTCATGATTGGATAATTCTACAAAACCACTGGTTTGAGGGTGATAAGCTGTTTCAATCCAATGTTTAATCCCATTTTTCCCTGTAAATGCTTCAATCATGAGATTCTTAAACTAACTTCCCTCATAGTTATGATCACTATCAACATTCTAAATCTGATAATAATATTTTTCTTTAAAAATTTTGCAACACTATGTGAATCACATTAAGGTAAAGTAACAGCTTCAATCCATTTTAAAACATAATCCACAGCTAATAAAATATAGAGGTGTCCAAAAGCTGGTATAAATGGTCCCATAGAGTCTAGACCCCATACATCAAAAAATTCAACTTCTAAAGTAAAATTTAGGGGCATTTCATTTCTCCTAGAAATATCTCCTACTCTCTGCATCTATCACTTGATTTTATATAAGTATTAACATCATTAAATAATGTAGGCCAAAAAAATCCAGATTTTATCATTTTAAATGTAGTTTTGTCCACTTCAAAATGTCTTCCCAAGTCAAATTCATGGCATTTCATAATATTTTATTGGGTTTCTTAAAAAGGTACACATCTTCAAATAATTTGATCCTTACAACTTTTATATAAATATGGGTTATCACATAAGTAATCTTTTGCATCATAAGAACTTTTCTTTTGTTGGCGTGTAAATCCATATGGTAAAATGTCACTAACTAAATAGTTAACTGTATTAGCATACCATGGAATATGACATTTAGTAAACATATATAATTGTTCATCAGAAAAATTTTCATTTATGTCATCATCAAAATTATCATATGTTTTTTGTTCTTGTATCGATAAATGATCAATGATTTGATTATCAGGACCCTTCTTATCTACTACTTCAAAATCAAATTCTTGCATTAGAAGGACCCATCTAATTAGTCTTGGTTTCGTATCTGTTTTCAACATTAGATATTTAATAGTACAATGATCAATATGTACAATACATTTTGCTCCAATGAGCTAAGGTCTGAATTTATAAAATGCATACACTATAAGCCAAAAATTCCTTTTCAGTAGTTGCATAATTAATTTGAGCTTCATTAAGGATTTTAATTTCATATTAACAAACTTTTAAAATTTTATCATATTTTTGTCCTAATACAATCCCAATAGCATAATCACAATCTTTAGACATTAATTCAAATGGGTTTTTCCAATCTGGTGAAAGAATAATAGGTTTCGTGATTAATTTTTCTTTAATAAATTGAACGTTTTAAGGCATTTATCATTAAAATCAAATTTAGTGTCTTTTTTCTAAAAGATGGCATAAAGGCTTGGCAATCTTAGAAAAGTATTTAATATAATGCCTGTAGATACCAACATGTCCTAGAAAACTATTAATTGCTCTTACTGTAGTAGGAGTTAGTAATTCAACAATAACTTTAGTTTTTTTTTGGCTTACTTTCATGTCATTTTAAGAAATCTTATGTCCTAACACAATACCTCCTGCAAACATAAATTGACATTTTTCCCAATTAAAAAATAGATTAGTTTCTTCATAGTGTTTTAGAACATTCATTAAATGGTCTAAACATGAATCAAAGAAAGTTCTAAAAACTGAGAAAACATCCATAAAAATTTCAATTCCTTTCTCAATTAAGTTGCAGAACATAGACATCATACATCTTTGCAAAGTTACAGGTGCATTGCATAAACCAAAGGGCATTCTTCTAAAAACAAAAGCCCCATATGGACTAGTAAATTTTGTTTTTTTCTTAATCCTCAGGAGCTACAGGTATTTGGTGGCATCTGAAATATCCATCCAAAAGTAGAAATAGAGGTGCCCAACTAATTTATTCAACATTCGATCTAGAAACTATAGAAAAAAATGATCTTTCCTAGTGGTTAGATTTGATTTTCTATAATTAATATAGATTTGCCACCAAGTGACTTGTCTTATTGGAATCAAAGTATTCTATTCATTAACAAATATTGTCACTCCCCCTTTCTTAGGAACACACTGAACTGGACTGACCCAAGCACTATCATATATAGGATAAATAATTCATGCATCCAACCACTTTAAAATTTCATTTTTAACAACATCTTTCATGATAGGGTCAACATCCTTTAGCTTATGATCATCTTCCATTAAAATTTTTTTCATAGAGATTAAAGAGAAATTCTATTAATAACAGCTAAACTCCATAAAAAGGCTTTCTTATAATTTCATAATGTCCACACTAATTTTTCTTCTTGATTGTCAATTATGTCTAAGGATATTATAACAGAAAATGTAGATGAGCTCCCTAAAAAGGCGTACGTTAAATGAGTAAGGAGAACTTCATCTAAAGTTAAGGAGGCTTTTCAATGGATGGAATAAGAATTTTACTATTCTCAGTAGGATCTAAAATCTCAAAATTTTCCTAAAGATAATTTGAATCCTTAGTGTTTAGCTCGATGATTTTTTCCTAAATATCATTTTCGTTTTCATTTTCCAGTTCTTTTTGTTTTGTTTTTGCCTCACAATTTTCTTAAAAATTGTCAAGAGTCACCAATCACATAATCAAGAGACTCCATTTAGTAACATTCATCGTCTCTTTCTTTTTTGGATAATTCATGTACTTTAACACAATAAGAGTACCTTCATGGTCATTAACTCTCATGGCTAACTCTCCTTTTTGCAAACCTATTATAGCTCATCTAGTAGCCAAGAAAGGTCTTCCTAAAATGATTGGTATTTCTTTATCTTTCTCCATATCTAAATAATGAAATCAATAGGATAGGTGATAGATCAACCAACTAACTACAAAGTTACTGTAGTAGGAGAAATCTCTCATAAACTTGACTTTTATAATATAAATAATGGCATGAGGTTAATGCTTGCTCCTAAATCACAAAAAGTTTTTCCGCAAAATTTGACTCCAATAGTACATAGAATAGTGAATTTGTCATGACTGCATTCTTCATTTAGTGCAATAGTCTCATGTTCTATAACCTTCATAAAACTAGGCATTTGTTATAGTGCTTTGGCAAAAGGAAGGTCAATTGTTAATTTCTTAAAAATCTCTAGAAACTTGGCAAATTGTAAATCAAGACTTTATTGTCTAGGTCACTAAGCATATAGTGGCAGTGGTCTTTCTAAATTAATCTTAAGTGAAGAGGTAGGTTTTTCAATCTCTTTAGAAATATTTTCTTCATGTTCTTTAGTTTCTTCCTTCTCAACTTCAATTTATTTTTGCACTTCATTCACCAACTCCTTACCACTTCTCAACTTAAATGGCTTTAAATTCTTCATTATTTTTATCTTCAGGATTAACTTCAGTACTACTAGGACGTGTTCCTTGAGATCTATTGCTAAGTGATCCAGCCATTTTCCCAAGTTCATTCTTGATGTTTTGTACAACAGCATTTAAACTTTGTAATTGATTCCTCATCTGTAATACCTCTTCATATAAAGAAAACTTCTTTTCCTTCATTTGCTGGTTATTATTAAATTCAGGAGGATAAGAAGCTCTATAGTTAGAGTTACCCTAGGTTGTTCTAGTTTCCCATTGGGTTCACTTGGTTGTTCCCACATTGCTGATTTCCACCACTAAAATGATTATTCCAGTTAAAGTTAGGGTAATTTTTCCAACCTGGGTTGTAATAGTTAGAATATGGGTTATTAGGTCTACTATTAATAACATTTAAAGCCTCATATGATATTTGAGAATCAATCATTTATCCTAATGAATTTTCTTCAATCACATTAGGTGTTTGAGAAAAGTTTAATCTAAATTCATCTAATTTCCTAGATATCACTGCAACTTGAAATGCAACCATTAAAGGAATACTGGCTCCTTTGTTAGGATTTCTCCTTTCAGTAGGCCATTGAAATTGTTAGTAGTCGTTTCTTCTATTTTTTCGTAAGCTTCATCAAATGGTTTTAACATTAATGAACCTCCAATAGCAGCATCTATAATAGATCTAAGGGATCCTTCCAACTCACTATAAAATGTTTGAATCATTAACCAGTCTAGCAAAGCATGATGTGGACACCTCCTGAGGAGTTCCTTGAATTGATTCAAGCTTTGTATATTGACACACCTTCATTCTGAGTAAATGAAGTAATATCATTTTTGAGTTTAGTTTTTTTTTAAGGTGAAAGATACTTAGCCAAGAATTTCCATTCTAGATCTCCCCAAGTTTTACAAGATTTAGGTGCTAACAAGTTTAACTACATCTTAGCTTTATGCCTTAAGGCCTACGTCTTATAACATCATTTGATACGTTGACATGCTTAAACATAGCACATAGTTCTATGAAACTTGCTGAATGTAAATTTGGATCCTCAGATGGTGTTTCCCTAAACTGATTGTTTTGTACCATTTATATAACAACAAGTTTAAGTACAAATGACTTAGACGCTACAATAGGGGTTTGTATACTTAAGTGAGTTGCAAATTCCCTCAAAGGTCTTTGTATGTTATGATGTTCATTTTCAATAGTTTGATTATCAATATTCCTCTGAAAGGTGCATTGCTTGTGGTGTAATGTTTAGATATTTAAACTATTAAATATGTGAGGTCTTTTGGTCTCATTTTCAAAATTAAAATACCACTTTTCAAAAATCAAAATTTTATAAATATATTAATTTAAATTAAAGTACCTTTAAAAGAGATAATGGCTGAAAATTTCTTGTGACTCCACAGAGGATGTGTTATTCTCTCCCTTTTGACCAAGAGATGTTGTTTTCATAAATCGGTAGTGTGGTTCACATCCCTTGACGACTAGACTTTCATTCTTCTATTGGCATACTTTGCTTATTTCTTCCTTGAGAAAGTACAGTTAACTTCTCTTGGATTCCAAAACCTTCTGATTAATTATCCTTAAAAATTGAGGTTCAGGAATCGTTAGACATTTGGTGTGGGTCGGACCCCTGATAGGTGAAGTAGATTAGGAGGGATGTATTAAAGAGAGTTCGGTATGAAGCTAGCCCACTCCAAATCTTGGACCTAGTGTTATGATTCATTCTTCTTTGGTTATGAATTGTCTTTAAAAAGTTGAATTTAAAACCATTTTAATACTAGTTGTCCAATTTTTAAACTAACACAAAGTTGAAGCACAAGCACATTAAAACGTAATACCCAGTCGGTAAGACAACTTTGTCAAGTTTCTTACTCGTGATGCCTAAAGGTAAAGCATGGGTTGTTAACTAATGTTTGGAGCTTTTCAACTGGTATGAAAAATGTCAACACCGAGCTTGACTTTCTGTTCAACACACTCAACTACTAAGACTCTCGTCACCTGGCGACAAGGATCTAGTTTGGATCTTGTTTCAATGAGTTTCAGGTGCTACTTAGAAAATCACCCTAACTAATGGAGAAGACGTCATCTCCCAAGGTTTAGGAGCCTTCTTTTGAATTCAACCTGCACTGCACCCAGGACTTCCCTTATCTCAAAGAGTTGAAGGTTAACCCTACCCCCGTTTCGGCTGATGCTCCCATTACCGCACAAGTCATCCCTACTAACACCAGGACTGTTACATCTTAGCCTGTCAACTTTACTATTTTTGCACCAGTTTTTCCATCTAATAAAGGGAAAGTGGCTCTATATGAGAATGAACTAACTGATTTCTTTGTCGCACCTTATCCTGAGTTTGATATTGGGTCCTATTCTAAGTGTATGCCACCAACAAGTTCTCAAAGAAAGAACTGAAAGAGAAGAGAGCTAAAGGCCAAGAGAGCATAGGTTGTGAAGTTAGTACCAATATAAGTAACCCTCTATTGGAGGAGATAGAGTCAATGGAGACCTCACCTCACCTTGAGGGGTGTAGGTTCCATCTGTTATATGTTATTTCTAGAGAGGAAGGCATCTACTGGATTGCAGCAATGCTAGCACCACCTTCTCTTCAAAATAGATGGGGGTAAAAACAAGAAAAATCTACCCTTTTCTCCGAAGTTCATTCAATGTTCAAGAGACTAGCTTGGAAGGAGAACTATTCTATTAAGGAATTAATAAAGAGGATGTAGTGTGTCATCACTCCGAGGATGAAAAAAGAAATCATAAGAAAGGACAATATCGCTACATCGCTCTATTATCGCAGGAAGACCACATAGTCATGCTTCTTCGCGAAGCTCCGCCTAGGAAGGCAAGTCACCACCAATGTCACTGCCTCCATCACCAATAGCAGCACCTCAGAAAGAAGGTCAGTTAAGTCATGATTAGGACCAAGTTTATCATCATCTTTTGCACATGAAGAGCCATCAGAGGTGAGGGAGGTTAATAGATTAGTTTTCACGGTATCCGACCTGCACACTAGGGGATACCCTTCCTCCACCACACTGATACCATCAACAGGACACCCAGTTTCCTAACATCAATACCAAAGGGGAAGAGGTGAAGACTTAGAGTTTCTGGTCATATACTACTCCAAGTCATGAAAGATCATTGTCCTGAGAAGGATCCTTAGTCCGATACACCTAATGTTATCCCAGGATTAGAAGCTAGTATAAATGTTTGCCAAGAACAACTTATTGATCACATCATGATTAGAGGAGATTTGATTGAAGATGCCATGGAGAACCTCAGACTTGATATTTCAGAGCTATCAAGGATACAACATGATGATGATGACGGAGATTTTAACTTGTTTGATTACAAGGATGATGAGTATGTAGAAATTCTCGTAGTAAAGTGCAACACCAAAAATATATGCATTTTTAGACTCATATTTTATGCTTATTTTTGGTGATATTGCACCTTAATGGAAGGTATTTTGATTTTTTCTTGCAGGTTATTGATCTTTAGGACTTAAAGCAAAAAGGAAGCAAAAAAGATGGAATTTGGAGTCAAAATGATTCTTTTGAAGAAGTACTCAGCGCTGACCGCGCCAAGTGCAGTGTCGACGGCGCAAAACAGTAAAACAACTAAAATTTTTACTCAGCACTGACGGCGCCAAAGGTGGTTCAACCCCCATTTTTAGAAGGTTTGATGTATTTGGATGATTTTTGAAGAGTTTTTGTAGTCACTTTTGGAGAACCAACCATGGGATTTATATGGGGTCAAAATACATCAGGAAAGTGACTCCTTCTCGCTCCAAGACGTTCTACCATGCTCCATTTTTTGCCATTCCTCATAATCCATTTTCATTATGCCTTCAAATTGGAGTCCATTAATGATTTTTCTTTTGTAGTAAAGAGTTTTTGTGGTGAGATTTAGTGTGAAACTTTCTATTAAAGTGTTGGACAAGGAGAAAAGTGAGAGACAACTTCTTCCTGCATTCCTAAGGAAAGGCTGCAAGGGATTTGCTTTGAGAATGAGTTTCAGATAAGTTTTATTTGTTTATTAATGTTGTATGAACTTTCTTTTATATATGAAATTTATGTTTTGTTGTGTCTTTCTCATGAAGTCTAGGTAGTTCACTCTATCTTTCTCCCTACTCTGAGATATGGTGAAATGAAGAGATATATGACGTGCCAATATTATAATATAAAATAAATTGTGATGATTTTTAAACTCCAAACGTAATTCACTTTTTGATCTAACCAATTTAATTGTTAAATTATGTTGTGAAATAATGATCCGGGAAATGGAGTATAAGTTCTACAACAAAGTGAGGATCACATTTGATTTCATGGAAGAGAAATTCGTTTATTGAATTAAGTGTAAATAAATAGGGAAATATTCTTTGTTGGGTGTAGAATTGAAGAATCTTTAGGTTGGCAGACTAAAATTCCCAATTCGTTCTTAGTGTTTAAAAACTAAAGCGAGAGTTAGCCTTCAGGTGAAGGGAAGTGGGAGCTCTAGGGTGGGAGCTGATATCCTCCTAGCCTAACCACAGATTTAGGGACTAAACCTAAGATTAGCAAATAATTTTCTATGCACTGTATCAGGGTAGAGAATTATAATTTCTCCTATTTAGCACATTACATATTATAAACATTTATCTTAACTCATTTCACCATAATCTCATTGTAGTTGAAAGAGTGTTATTTCACATAAGAAATTTTCCTTACATAAACATATTTAGTAGATTAGTATTTAACCTTTTAAACTTTGCATTTCTGTTTTGCTAATAATTAAGTACTTTAGTTTTTATAACATCTCAACATTCAAAAGTAGTGACAGTGATTTCGTTTTATTTTCTGTAAATTTTCCAGTAAAACTTATAATTGTCAATTTGCACCTTTCTTGTGGGATCAATATTTGGGGATCAAAAAGAAATTCCTTTATTACTTGATAACGATATGTATACTTGCATAGAATCCTATTATTAATTGCCTATAATTATTTATATTTTACACAACCTACTTTTCATACAAGGATCAAGTTTTTGGCGCTGTAGTTGTGTCAACTTCGTAAATCCTTACATATAAAAAAATCGGGATCAATTTTTTAGCGTCGTTGCCGGGGAAGGTAACGGTTAAATTTAGGTAAATTAAATAATTTTGATAGATTAGGAAAGTTAGAGACAATATATATACTATAAAAATATATTAAAAATGAAAAAAATCAAAAAATCAAAAATCCAAAAAGAAATTTATTTAAGAGTATTTTTTAAAAAAAATTAATTTTACTTTACTTACTTTATTTGTTTATGCGAAATATTGGATCAGAAGGCTTAGTACCTTACGATTCAGATTTAGAACGTACTACTAGAAAAATTCAAAAATAACAAAGAGAAATTAAAAATTTAAAAGAAATAATAAATAACTTAGAAAATCCAATACATGAGAATCGACAAAAACCTTTAAAAGATTATGCGAATTCGACAGCAGATGAACTTCAATTGACTATTCAAAATCTTGATGTTGCTACTAATTCATTTGAGCTTAAACCTATTATTATACAAATGGTACAAAATAATCAGTTTGGAGAATCACCTACTGAAGATCCTAACTTACATCTTGCTAGTTTTCTTGAGATTTGTGCTATATTTAAATATGACGAAGAGTCTAATGATGTTGTTAGGCTTAGAATTTTTCCTTTTTTATTAAGGGATAAAGCCAAGGCTTGGTTAAATTCATTAGCACTTGGATCTATTAGAACGTGGAGAGAACTATCACAAAAATTCTTTTCTAAATATTTTACACCCTCGAAAATCGCTAAGCTTAGAAATGATATTACATTTTTTTGTCATTTTGAAGGGGAATCAATATATGAAGCCTAGGGAAGATTTAAAGATCTTCTTAAAAAATTTCCACACCATGCTTTTCCAGATTGGTTAATAATTCAAACCTCTTACAATGGATTAGTAGGATCACTAAGATTTATTATAGATGCTTCTACGGGTGGATCATTAATGTCAAAACCTTTTGATGAAGCATATTCTTTAATTGAAGAAATGGCTACTAATAATTTTCAAGGGCCCTCTAAAAGGGTAAGTCCTAAGAGAGTAGAAAGTATTCATGATTTCGAAGAAAGGTCTATTTTGGCAACTAAAATTTCTGCTATTTCTTAGAAGATTGTCAAATAGGAGTGAACTATTCTCAAATACCCCCAATATTAGAGGAAAATTCACTACAATAGATTATTGATACTCAACCATCTTATAAAACTTTAAACAGTATAAATAATTGAAATAACAATCCCTCTTCCAACTATTTTAACTCTGGATGGAAAAATCACCCAAATTTTAGTTGAAATAATTAAAGAATCCGGTGAATCCATCCAAAAATTTGAATAATCCTGGAAATCCTAATTTTCAACCTTATTATCCTCAATGATTTAACACTAATCCTAACCCACAAGTTAAGGAAAAGAAGTTGATGGTGGAAGAAGTGATGTTGAATATGGGAAATCATATACAAAATCAAGGGGATGCTATTAGAAATATTAAAAATCAATTAGGACATATTGCTACTACACTTAGTAGCAGACCTTCTGGAATTCTTCCGTGTACTGTGGAAGTTAATCCAAAAGATCAGAATAAAGAGCAAATTAAAGCTATTCAATTATGAAGTGGAAAAAAAGTTGAAACAAGGATACAAAGAGAAACTGAAGTTGATGAACAGAAGGAAGAAATGGAAAATGATCAACATGAAAATGAACAAACACAAGTTCCTTTAGAAAATCCATTACCTATGTTTCCTCAAAGACTAAAGTAGAAAAATAAAGATAAACAATTTACAAAATTTTTGGAAATCCTTAAGAAATTATCTATAAATATTCCTTTTGTTGAAGCTTTGGAACAAATGCCAAGTTATGTGAAATTTATGAAGGATTTACTAAATAAGAAAAGGAAGTTTATAGATCATGAAACTGTTGCAGTCAGTAAAGAGTGTAGTGCTATTATTCAAAAAAAAGTTGCATGAAAAATTATAACATCCTCGTAGTTTTACTATGCCTTGTGTGATTGGGGTAAAGTTTTATGAAAAAGCTTTATGTGATTTGATTTTTGATCTCCAATATTATTTAAGATCCAAAGAACTCTTTATAAAAATTCAAAGCATTTTGAGTTCATTTGATAGCCTAAGTTGATTTTTAAAGATAAATATCATTTTAACACATAAATGATTTTTTAAAATCAAAATATAACTCAAAAATTTATAAAGACTTATTTTTTGAGTTTTCTGTGATCAGGGGTATTTTCTAAAAATAAAATGATATTTAACAGAAAAACATAATTTTTAGCCTATTTTTAAATATTTAAATAATTAAAAAATCCATAAAAATCACAAAAGTAATAAAATTCATGGAAATTTTCTAAATTGCTTCCTAAGCACTTAGGAAAAATTAAGATATTTTTCCTTATTTTCTAAATAAAGATATTGAATTTTGAAGCATAAAATAAATTTTAAAGGCTAAAAATGGATATTTAATAAAATAATTCCATTAATTCAAAGATAAATAAAAAAATGTGAAATTTATTTCTTTATGTCCCTTGACATCAAAGAGATTTAATAAAAATTTAAAACTTAATTTTCCACATTTAAAATATTTTATAATTAATAAACGCTCCAGAAATTAAAATATTTCTCAAAATTCAAATAAAATTAAAAAAATCATGAAATTTGGTTCCAAGGCTTCCCTAGTTTAACCCTACCTCCAGTAAAAATTTTAAGGAATTAGGATTTACCTTGGTCAAGTTAGAAATTTTCTTTCAAAAATCTTATTTTTGCATTTAAAATAATTAGTTAGATAAATTAAATTTTGAAAAATCACGCTTTCTCCTCTGATGTCTCAATTGACCCATGAATGAGGTAGGATAAAAATTCCAAAGTAATTTTGATTAAATTTGATCAATTATGAAGTGATAGAACCTTAGGGGCAAATGTGTAGAAATTTAGCCTTAATTAACATTTAGGCCTAAATTTAGAAAGAGAAATGAAAAATATTTGATTATAATTAACAAATTTGGATGTTTGAAATACAAGGTGTTAACTGGTAGAAACTAACCTCACTTGTCCTAATTAAAAAGGATAAATTTCCAATTTCCTTAAATTACATAAATTTGGGAGTCTAACAATTAAACGATCCTAGATTTAAGTGTATGATTTTGGGTGTCAATAACTCACTAATTTAATACCACTACTTGATGATAAAAAAAACATGAATCAATATCATCACTTATTGCAATGACTAAGACACTCACCAAAATCTTAAGGGCTTAGTATTGACTTAGGTTAAATAAAGTTTCATTTAAACAAGGATTAGAAAAGTAAACATCATTAAAAATTAAAACAACTTTCAAACACTACAAGCCTAAGTCAAAATTTGGCTAAGTCTCTTGAACTTGCCTCATTAAGGGTCTTCTCCTACTTAATTTTTAAATTGAATTACGAGTGATAATTACTCTATTATTAGGGATAATTGAGACATCAATGCTCACTGAGCACTAAGGGTGTTTACAGGATGAATTATTAAGCAACATAATAAGTTTAAAAGAGCGGATTTTCCACCATGCAGCGAGAAAGTTGCGCGAACCTGCTTATTTCTCTAGATCTGTTGGATACCTCGGAGATCTACTAAATTTAATATGTTTTGCTTGACAAATATTAGCCTTAATCAAATTCATAAAGACCCACCAAGATATGACCTAGGGTTAGGTAGGTCGCCAAAATTTTACTTCCCTGTTTCATAAACTTCCTTAACATGCCTTTTAAGTTTCAGGTGGTGGAACGAGAAGGCTCGCCAGGAAAGCTATTACAGTTTTCAGCGTCGTCTTTCTTGTACTTTTATGCTATACTTTTATTCTTACACAAATTTTTATGATAAACAACGATGTCACCCTGCATGAAAACTAAAACTATCAAGATAGCCACAAAACTAAAACCAAAACTATACTAAAATCAACCAAGATAAAATTCACCACCACAACATTCAAAATATAAAACAACTGAAAATTTAATTACAAACCTTACACAAAACTACAAATTGCAACTAAATTAAGATGTCTCTATTGGATGACCAAGAATCTCTCAAAGGAGGTAAACTAAGGTTGCTAACGAGGCTTCACACTGTCTAAGTGAAATTATAGAACTCATTTAGTTGAGTTCAGTAAGTTCATTTGGACTAAGTGAATCCAATAGAAAATAGTGGTGCTAGAACGAGGAAACTGTAGGATCCTGACCGGTGTCGCTCTAATCAACTTTAACATGCCCCCATAAAATTTAAAGAACTACAACCATAGGGCCATCTGATTTGACATCATAACTTGATACACTAGAAAACTCAAACTCATTGCAGCAAGGAGCTTGGAGCTAACATGGTGGGTAGCACGACCATCTTCAACAACAAAACATGTCTTCCTTAGCTAAACCAATCTTCCTTCCTTAGATATAAACAACAAAGCCATAGGACTTCAAAGTTTCTTGATTATGCAATGTAAATCCTCACCTTATCTTTAGGCCTTTGTACATCCCTGCTATACAGTATAAGCCCTAACTCATCTTAGGATTCAAAGGTCATCGTTCATTATAACCTAAACCCACACATCTTTCAGGCTATTTGTGTGATAGTTTCACATGAATATAAGCCCAAACTAATAAAATTAGCAGAATGAAACACCTAAATATTTCTCCTCAGAAATGAAGCCAAACATTAGGATGGCTTGGGAAGTCACCGGGGTTCTCCTCTGGATCCTTGACATCCCCTAGTTCTTTCTCCTTTGGACTCTACAACAAACTGTTCCAAATTGGAACCAATCCCCTTTCACACATCTACGTCCGATCTAATTGAAAAGTCCTACCCTTTGAAACTCCTTGAAAATAATATTTCCTAATTTTTATTGAGAGTCTTCCTAAGTGACTTTGGTCATTTAAGATGTAATTAACTATAGGGGCTTGCCCTTATAGGAAGCATGTCTGAACCCAGCTTAATATAAACTCTAATTAATTCTTTATATTAAATAGGGGAACTTGTCGGAAAATGTAAAGGTTTCGCAAACCAAATGGATGTCATATGTTTTTTAGTTTATTTGATCGAGTCTTATCCTCAAGTCTTGTGTTTATCCTTCGGGATAGAGACATGATTTGAGGTACAATACACTTGCATTTAAACTATGAAAAATATGGGGTCACTTTGATTTCATATTTTTCTAAAACTAAATATATATGTAAATTAAAACGTCCTTCCGAAGTGGGCGACGAGAATTGATTCCGGTGATCGACAACTTCTTACGGGCAACTCCTCCAATAAAAAATAAAGTCGATAGCTTCTTGCGACTCCACTGGGGATGTGTTTTTCTCTCCATACAAATCAAGAAATATTATCTTCACACATCGGTAATGTGTCCATGACTCTCTTAGACCAAATTACCATTCTTCCATTGGCATACTTTACCCATTTCTAGCTGTTGACCTCACTTTTGGTTGAGGTCTAGAAACTTCTTTAGTATCCTAGGTCTAGCCATAGGACTTTCCTATTGACTAGTCTTAGAAAACTAGAAAAGGTACCCCCATAATTAGAAATTCAAAACTCTTCTCTTTACTCAACTTGAAGTTCCACATATTAATCTTAACCTCTAGCATATAGTAGGTAAGATCATTATGAGAGAATTCAAGGAGAGTTCCTATAGGATTATTTGGCCTTAGGATTGACCTGGATATTGGTTTGGAACTAAGGTACACAATATCCTCACAATATCTTGGCTAAAACCAATACATAAGATCCCAAAATGAGGGTTTTATTGACCCATGGTTCATTTAGAATGGATAGCTATCCAGTTCTATTTGAAATACTAATCTTGAGTCTTTTGCCCCAGACACCCCCAAATTACCTAACTGCCCTTAAAACCTTCCTTTAACCCAAAATCCAAAAATCCCATAAAATTCCCATAAAATCCCAATAAATCCCAAATATTCTCAATTTTATTTCTTTCAACTACCACATGGTCCAATTTGGTCAATTTGGCCATCTTTAACTAAAATATCCTCAAAATTGCCAAAATTACAAAAATACCCTTGGTACCCCAAACTTTCCCAAAACCTCCAAAATCACTTCAAATGTTCCCAAAACCCATTTGGACCCTTCAATTGGAATAAATTTGACCAATTTGACCATTTTGACCAAAACCCCCAAATTGCCTTTAAAGGCCCAATTCCCCAAATTTACTTCAAATGTCCATCAATTTGGTCCCAATCTTCCCCAATTTTAATCCTAAACTCAAATTCACCTTACATATGACCAATTTAAACCAAATCCAAGCTCAATTGGTCCATAATTGGAGCCCAATTTTGATTTGGGTCAAAACCCCCAATTTTGACCCTATGATTTAAATCTCACCCAATTGAACCCATAGCCTAATCAATTGGCCTCAATTAATATTTCAAAATCTTTAAAGCATTCTTACACATCATAATCAACCATCAATTGGCCTTGATGAAGCCTCAAACCTATTTGATTTTGGCCTGAACCCATAGCCTAATCAATTGGCCCAATATTGGCTAACACTCCAAAATCCAACATTTGAATGCCTTAGACCTCAAATTGGCAGCCAATTTTTGTTGAAAATCTTTTATAAGGTCATTTGTGACCAAATACAACAATCAATTTGAGCTTAGTCCAAAGCTAGCTCAAGTTTGACCCAAATTAGATCCATATGCCTAATTTGGGTCTAAAATTACAACCAATCCAAATTGACCACCAAATCAACTTCAAAATAATTTTCATCCTTCATGAAAATTGTTCATTATGATGTTTTACACCAAACATAACAATAAATTTGGACTTAGCCCATGGCTAGCCCAAGTTTGACCCAAACTTAGCCCAACATGCTTAAAATGGGTCCAAAACCAAAAATCCACCAAATTGATTAACCAATTGACGTCAAAATGACTTTCACCCTTCATGAAAGTTGTTCCTCATGGTTTCCTACACCAAAT
>NEWO01000178.1:35524-69240 GCA_003013225.1 Phalaenopsis aphrodite
TTTATTTGATCGAGCCTCACCCTCAATTCTTGTGTTCATCCTTCGGGATAGATACATGATTTGAGGTAAAGCGCTCTTTCATTTAAACTATGAAAATTATGGGGTCAGTTTGACTTCATCTTTTTCAAAACTAAAATTTTTTAACGTCCTTCCGAAGCGTGCAACTAGATTTCAATTCTGATGACCGACAGCTTCTTACGGGCAAACCCCACACCAAAAATAGTGCCGACACTATCTTGGGAAAGTATGGCTAACTCGTTGGACTTCAGGACTATCTGTTCAACCATCTTTGAACAAAGGGGTTCAGGAGGCCACTAAGGACTCTTTAAATTTTCATGCAGGGTCGGACCCTAATAGGTGTGTCGGTGGACTAATTCCACTTGGGCATTGTCCGCCGCTAAGTTGGTCCCGCACTAGGTCCTAAAATACTTCACATCTCCCTTCTAAATTTGATTTTATATTCCGTAAATTAAACTATATCGTGTCATGTTGTGCGCACTTTAAAACTTTTTTATATTAATTAAATTTTCCACCTCTTAATTTTTCTTAAACAAAATTTTAAAATACCCATTATCTAAGACCCACCTGGTCTACAGATCAACCTCTACTTTCAGTGCTTGCACTGAAAATTATGAGGTTTTAGCCATATAGCTAACCCCAAAACTTTATGTTTTAAAACCTGCTGCAATGGCCTACCCAACACTGACCTTTCCCTGCAACCTGCCAACGAGCCACAAAGCCCGTAACCTAACTCCTACCATCAAATCTGGACCTAAATTTGAAGATCTCAAGGTCATCCTCAGGAAAACCCCATTAGTAGTGATGATGATTGTTGCTCCAAAAATACAGGAACCATCTGCATAATTCAACTTTAATTGCCTTCAAGACTTCATTGCCTGCAAGAAGGCCAAAACTATTACCTTCACGACACCCGCCAAACCTGCTATCCCCGCTGCTGCTAAGAGGAAATAAGTAATGATTATTGAAGATCCTACTGAGGGATTAACTGTCCCACCACCCGTGTTTGAAATCGGATCAAGCTCAAGGACTGTACCACTGACCTCCACCCAAAAAAGGTACCATAACAGAAGGGTTTGGAGGGCCCAGGCTCTTGAGAAGCACTAATTGAGGAGGAACCTCATCAAGAGGAAGAAAGATTATTAGAAATTTATCCACTCCTACGAGGGAGTAGATTCCATCCTCTGACGGATACTGATGGATACGAGAGTATCCAGAAACTTGTCGCTGCATTACTACCAATTCATGGACATGATGAGGAGATAAAGAAGTTCACTCCTATCATCCGAGTTAGTACAGTTTTCAAAAGGCTAGCTTCCAAAGAAGGATGTTCAGTTAGTAAGTTACTTAAACGAGTGGGACATGCAATTTCCCCTCGTATGAAGAGGGAAATTTTGAAGGATGTTAACTCCGTCAGACAGTCTCACAAAACAACTGGAGTGCCACCTACTCGCATCCCCATTTGGTTCCGTTTAGGGAACAGAGTTGATACCGTAGTGATTGCTACTGATTATACCACCACGAGGATTGCAGGTTGTCAACCGGTTAAGTCGAGACTGGGTCCAAAAATCTTTCCCGTCACCCATTATAGAGATATTCTTACAATCTCAAAGGCAAACACAAGACGATTGTCTGACACTATAGCTGGTCTACACCAAAGGGAGCATACTTTCCCTTGACATACTGATGTTTCTACTAAGATACTCAGTCCTGAGACATCATCGTTGAAAAAGAAAAAGGTATGGGTACCCATGGTCGCTGCACCGATACAGTCTGGTAAACCCGTGGGATAAGAACATGGAATAAAGCTAGGGTCTGAGATATCATACATCGTCGTAACAATAGCCAGCGAGATGGAGGAACAAGTAGAGGATGTCCATCAAGATCCTCCAGATCTTAAAGAGATCAAGGAATCAAAAATTGAAGAATAAAGTTGAGAGGCTTAGGATTTTGATTTTCGAGTTAGCTCGGGAACACGGAGTTTCCGTCGATAGCGATGAGGAAAATTTTGATTATNGAGGCTTAGGATTTTGATTTTCGAGTTAGCTCGGGAACACGGAGTTTCCGTCGATAGCGATGAGGAAAATTTTGATTATAATTATTACTTGGAGGAAGATTTCATGGATGTCCATGTAACTGAAACAAGAACCGCTACATCTGCGTGTGAGTCTCAACCTCACACCAAAGAGAATGTCGTAGATGAGCTGCGTAGGGTTATCCTCCTTAGAGATGAACAATTTAGTCTACTGGAGAAAAGATAGAAGAAATGGCCGCAGCCATGACCGCCATGGCCACTATTCAGAGGCAATCACAAGCGCCACAATTGGCTTCTTTAGAGATTAATAAGCCAAAAATCATACACATCACAGATAAATGAAGAGAGGTTGCTTCAACAAACAAAGACGAGCAATATAAAAAGGATTCTCCATCAGGTGTTATACCAGAAAAGGAATTCAAGGAAATGGTTGAACATGTGCGGGACGCCTTAACCCAATATAAGAAGGGTGCATTAATTTTAAAGGGTAGACTTTCTGCAAGTGTTTTATGGCCCTAAACATCAAGATATTTGATGGAACTGGAAATCCTAGATAACATATAGCACATTTCCAAGCCAGCTATAGCAACACGAGGAATATTGAAGCTCTACTCCTCTAGCAGTTCATCAGCAGCTTTCGACTGGTACGCTGACTTGCCTAACGCGTTAATTAAAACATTTTTCTAGTTGGAACAGCTGTTTGTGAAAAGATTCATTGGGGCGCAACATTATGTGTCTATTGGAGAGCTCATGATGGAAAAAAAATCCTATCAAAACTTTGGTGGACTATATTTTGAGGTGAAGAAAACTTAGCATGAAATGTGAACCTCAGCTAGAGGAACATCATGCGATTGAAATTCTACTCAAGATCATACATGGGCCAATAGCTTTCATGCTCAAGGGACTCACCATGAAATCCTTCGAGAAGCTACTCAGTCAAGCCAGCAGTCTTCGGGAGGAAATCAAGCACATAGAGCCACACAAAAAGGCTAGGGTGACAAGAGTGTTCAGAAAGAAATCAGGAGTAGTAGCGACCATCGATAAAGGAAAGCAGCCGATTACAATTCATGCAGAAGATCCTCGCCAGTCTTTGTCACAATATGCTCAGAAACAGAATAGTCAATCCAATCAATTACCGCCTAAAAAGGATCACCTTGAATAGGGGATAAGAAAATGTCCCTGTCAGAACGACGTAAAACTGTGTATTCTTTCAAAGACGAAGCTATACCTAAAATATTCAGAAGCCTGATGAAGATATCAGAATTCCGACTACCAAACCTGAAGAAGCTTGAAGAAGTGTGTAGGAAAAATGAACAAAGTTTTTGCCCATACCACTGGTTGCACGGACACACTATAGAGGGATGCTTCATCTTTAAGGACTGGCTCGAGAGGAACCTTAAAGAAGGGAACATAACAATCCTGAAAGAATATTTAAGAGAACTTGAAAAAGGTTCCATAAATATCATTTTGCCCAAGCCAATCTCCCCAATCGATCCATATACTAGAACAGATAGATCGAGTACAACTTGGGATGAACTGAAGAGGGTTCTTAATCAAAAATAGGGTCCATCAAAATAATCTTTTGCATATACCAGAGAATATCAATGGAATGAGGTCTAGAGCAGATCGTCCAAGAAAATACTGAACAAGATCCAGTCTGCATCAAGAGATACCTCCATTCAGAGTCTGCAGCATACCAAGCTCGAGATGAAGGTTTCGCTAGGAGATCCATCGTCGTCAAGGACAAAGACGAAGAAAAAAAGTTTCACTATAAAGATTGATAACACGGGGGTTAGGATAGGGGCCGCCTCTACTAGATTAGTTGTCTCATATTTGGGGAAGAAAATACTCGAATCCTTAACTTTGTATGACTATCTTTTTGTCCCTCCTAGGGCTTATGAATATAATGATTGTGATTTCAGCTATGTTTTAGTTATTTCTAGTGATAACGTAACTGATTAAGACCAATCTAACTTCAATCTTGATCTTCAAAATGATCCTCAAATCGTACTCGAGTCTGATGAACTCATTGTCAAGTCCAAAGAAGACATCAAAGACACCTCTTACGACAGCACCAAGAGCGAGGAGACAATTATCGAACACCATGGTACACCACACCATCAACCTAGATCCTTCCGAGAAAGAAGAGGAAACACCAGAAGATTCAACAATGGTAGCTCATGAAAAAGAAATCACGGAAGTTAACTTAAGAAGTTGAAAAGTGTTACCACAAAGAATAGCTCCAACAGATAAAGGAAATCAGATAATGTCCTGAGAATAAGATCAAAGGAAGTTAACTCTACCTCTACCAGTGGAAGCACCATATAATCAAGATAAGATCAAAGGATCATACAAAATAGATTACGACATGCTAGCTCGTCTTAGGAAGTTGCCGACCGAATTAAGCATCTATGACACTCTGATCTTGTCATAGGAGATGAGAGAGTCTCTGGTTACAGCTTTGCCTGACCCAGAGATTTGCTTAGCTCAGTTGGCCAGCACATCCTCAGATGAAGTTTGTTCGTTGAAAGAAAAGCCTGGGATAACCTTCACAGATGAAGACTTGCTCCTCGGTACCACCGACCACAACCGTCCACTCTATATCTTCGTCAACATCGGCAAATTTGCGTTGTACATAGTTTTAGTAGATCCTGGAGCATCTCTTAACTTAATAAGCCTATGAGCATTGACCTATTTGGATATTGAAGCTCAAGAGCTTACGGCTGATAAAATGATGTTAAGAGGATTCAACCAAAAGGGGGATAGAGCCAATGGATCAATTACATTACTTATGAAGGTTGGAGAACTCATGACAACCGCTAAATTTCATATCATCGACGTTGAGATATGTTTTAATGCTCTACTCGGTCGACCATAGATTCATGAGCACAACATGGTTCCATCATCCTTACACTAATGTATCAAGTACTGCAAAGATGGTCAAGAAAAATGCATCAATTGAGACCTACATCCATTTTCAATTCATGAAGATGCTACCTACTATGCACCTCTAAAGAAAACTATCTTCTAGCGTGAGATTCTGAAAAACAAAAATGAAGATTCAAAAAAATCACAAAGAGGAGGCCATTCAACTCTGCTTCAACGATCTTCCACCCCTCCCTTACAATGAGTTGGTGGAGTTTCTTTTAGTTCGCGCACTTGAGCTCGAGGCTGGGGACGTGGACGAGGAAGAATCCACTTAATCATTGAACGGACTAGGCCAACTATCAACATTGGTAATAACAACAGTTCTGAAGATGAAATAATGATGAAAAAACAAAAGAAACCTTAGTACGAGATATCCTTAAAAGATACATAGAAGAATGAATATGAAACAATGTATGATCGGATAAACCACTATGTGAATGCTATGACCCTTACTCCGATTCTCCCTCAAAAGGTCAAGTGTTTAGAGGTCAAGGAAGTCCATAGTGTTGGTTTAAAACCGATCAAATTTTACAGTGCTTCTACCTCTACTTAGCTTGAAAAACATGTAAATTTGGATGCTGATCCTAATGAATTAATGGAATTGCCTTTTGGTTACTTTTTTCCTTGTGTTCAAAAGTTAATTCAAAAGGGAAACTTACCAAAACAAATACCAATAGATAAATTTCAACTTTTTTAAAAATTATGGAATGTTAAAAGCCGAACTCCCAACTCAAAAGAGGGTCTCAGATTTGGTACAGTCAGACCAGTCTACGATTCTGAATTTTGCATGGTTGTTATTACTGAGTCAGAAGAGGATGGCCTGAATATAGAGGATGACTCTAATGATCAACCAATAGAAGATGTTCTGCCAGAATTTGAGGAGGAAAATAAATCTACCATTGATGAATTAAAAGAGATTAACCTCGGGACTGAAGAACAACCCCTAGCTACATTTATAAGTTCTCTACTCAATGACGAAGAATGTTCAGAATTGATCAAACTATTAACAGAATTCAAAGATTGCTTCACATGGAGCTACAATGAAATGTCGAGACTGTCAGTAGAGGATACGGTTCATAGAATCGGGGTGGAAAAGAACATAACCCCAGTAAAACAAGCTCCTAGGAGAATGCGCCTCAAAATAAAATAACAAGTCATCGCTGAGGTGAAGAAATTAATAGACACCAAATTTGTAAAAGAAGAACAATACCCCACGTGGTTAGCTTACATTGTACCTGTTAAGAAGAAAAATAGACAGATCCATGTTTGTGTAGACTTGAGGGATTTGAACAAAGCATGTCCAAAAGAAGAGTTTCCACTACCAATTTCAGAAATGATGGTTGATATCACTTCAACACACAAAATTTTCTTTTTCATGGACGGTTCATCGGGATACAACCAAACTAAGATGGCTCCTGAGGATGCAGCTCTTACAGCCTTCAGAACACTGATTGGAATTTTCTGCTACACAGTGATGTCGTTCGGCCTAAAGAACGCCAGAGCAACATATCAGCGCGCATTGATGAAGATTTTTGATGAACTCATCCATAACCAAGTAGAATGCTACGTGGATGATTTGGTCTTCAAAAGTAAACAAAAAATAGACCATTTGTATGATTTGAGGATCGTGTTTGAACGTTACGATGATATGACCTTAAGATGAATCCCTTAAAGTGCGCCTTCAGCGTTACTTCCGGGAAATTTCTGGGATTCATTGTCCGTCATTGGGGAATCGAGATCGACCTCGATAAAATTAAAGCTATTTTGGAAATGCCTCCTCCTAAAACTTTGAAATAACTACGTTCCTTTCAGGGGAAGTTGGCACATCTGAGATGCTTTATTTCTGATCTCTTAGGTAGGTGTCAGCCTTTCTCAACATTAATTAAAAAGGACGCCAAATTTGTTTGAGAAGAGAAATGAAAGTGGACCTTTAAGGATGTTAAATAATATCTAATGACACCTCCTATTTTGGCAGCCCCTATTCCAAGGAAATAGTTGATACTTTATACCGTGGCTTTAGACGACTCTCTTGGAGCCCTCTTAGCCCAAGTCAATGATGAGGGTAAAGAAAATGCACTCTACTACTTGAGTCATCTCCTAATACCGAAGGAGATAAGGTATCCACCTATTGAGAAGAATTATCTGGCGTTAATTTTCTCCACTCAAAAGCTTAGACATTACATGCTTTCTCATAAGATTACCCTAATCTCAAAAGTTAATCCGTTGCAATATATGATGACCCGACCAACACTCTTTGGACATTTAGCAAGATGGTCAATGATCTTATTGCAATTTGAAATAACTTTTGTTTCACTATGTGTTATCAAAGGATAGATACTAGCAGACTTTCTTGTTGCATATCCACTGTCAGTTGGGTCCTGTCTCAACGACGAGTTACCAGAAGAGAAAATACTACAAATTGAGTTTTCCAATGTGCAACGCTGTGAAATGTACTTTGATGGTGCTTTGTGAGCCAGAAACGACAAAGGATCAGACATAGTTATACCAGGCAAAGCAGGGATCGGTTTGATCTTTATCATGTTAGATAAGGGTGTGTTGAGGTTCTCATACCACCTAACAGAGCCGTGCACCAACAATGAAGCAGAATATGAAGCTTTAATCACCATGTTAGAAGTGGCAATCTCAATGGATATAACGATCATTGCCATTTATGGCAACTTTCTACTTGTCATCCACCAAGTCACCGAACAACACAAAATCTTGAAACCAAGATTAGCAGAATACAATCAGTCCACAATGAAGCTGCTGGAGCAGATCCCTGATGTGACTTTCTACTGGATTATTAGGCGGCATAATGCCCATGCCGACGATCTAGCAAAACTCGCTAAGGAAATGGCATGTCCCCCGGAGGATTCCATTGAAATCACAATACAAGGAAAATATGTCTTATCTCAAATCGACCTGAAAATTTACAGAAGCTAGAAAAAGAAGAAGCAATAAATACAGTTGCAAACATCAATGAAGAATGACACAAGCCATTAATAGAGTATTTTCATACAAGAAAACTATCAGAAGGCAAGTCTGAAGCACATCATATCACAAGAAGGGCCATGTCTTACGCCCTGGTGGGAAACGTTCTCTATAGAAGATCATTCGACCATATGTGGCTATGGTGGTTGAATAAAGCCAAAGAATAGAATATTATTAAAGAAATACAAGTCGGACTGTGTGGCGCTCATAAGTCAGGGATGAAAATTAAAATGAAGATAAAAAAAATTGGATATTATTGGTCAGCAATGATGTCTGATTGCATGGATATAGCCAGAAAATGCCACCAATGCCAAGTGCATGGGGTGGTCTTACACCAGCCTCTGAACTGTTGCCTCGTGGCCATTTGAGTGTTGGGGCACCAACATAATAGGTCTGGTAGACCCTCCACCTTCCAAAGGATAGAGGTTTATACTTTCTGCTATATATTACTTCTCCAAATGGGCAGAGGCACTACCGTTGCGTGAGGTTACGACACAACACTTCCTTCTATTCTTCAAAAGCCAAATTGTCTACCATTTCCGGGTACCGTGAAGAATAATTTCCGACAATGGGGTAGCATTCAAAATTACCAAAATCAATAATTTTGTCAAAAGACACGGGATAGATTGGAGATACTCAACGATTTACTATCCTAGAGCAAATGGTGTAGTTGAAGCTTTCAACAAAACACTGGTACAGATTTTGAGGAAAACACTGGATGATAATAAAAGGGATTGGTACAACAAACTATTACAAGCCTAGTGGGCCTATCAGATGACTTTCAGGACTCCCACTCAGTGTACACCCTATATGCTCTTGTACAGGTCTGAGGCCGTGCTACTGCTAAAAATCCAGACACTGTCTCTTAGAGTTGTTGTTGCCAACCAACTCAAAACAAGAGAAAGTGCAAAACTCAAACTTGAAGAACTGGAAAGTTTCGAGGGAAAACAATTGGAAGCACAACAACACTTGGAGCTTTACCAAGAGAAGATGGTACAAGCCAATGACAAATTGGTTCACCCAAGGACATTCAAAGTTGGTGACCTCGTACTTGTGCTCAAAAGGCCTATTCTTGCACGCCACAAAATAGGTGGAAATTTTGAGCCAACTTAGGAGGGACCATTTGTTGTTGAAAAGCTCTACACATGAGGAGCCTACCAGTTAGTGGACTTCAAGGGAGAAAGAATCATGTTACCAATAAATGGACGATACTTGAAAACTTATTACACAACCTAATGCCGCTTGCCTTCGCTTGCTTTGAAACTTTGATTTTTTTGGGGTTATCTAAGACCGGGTCCAAATTTTGAAACTTTCGACTTGCTTTTGAAACCTAATGTCGCTTGCTTCAAAACTTTCGAGGGAGAAAGTGTCAAATGTCTAAGACCGGGTCCAAAATTTGTAATTAACCTCAATATAATGAAAATTTTGAGAAAAAATTTTAAACTTCAAATTTTCTTCTTTCTACTTTTGAAGTCAATATTCCACTAAATTAAACAAAATTCATACATAAAATAAATAATTCTCTTCACCAAAATAAAATAAAATTTACTTTAATAAATACTTTGTCGGGACTAAGGCTGCAGAAAAATGATAATGCCTCTGCAAAAAATGTGGGGACCAAAATAAACTAAATTAAACAATAGATAATGCTCATGCCCACTTACATTTTTCCTGTCATCTGCAAAAAAATGTCGGGACTGAGGCTGATCTTCACTTTCAAGGATGGCTGGAGCCTCGCACTTAAAGAGTAAATGGGGCCGCATGGTGGCACCATAGACTTCAACATAGACTTTAACCAAGTTGATATAGACTACGAAGGTCCTCTGATGAATGTAGACAGTTGTTGAGAAAATAAGGGATTGCCTTCATTGCTGAAGGTGGCCGCCAAAGACAATACATCATATAAAGGAAAGAACGTGATGATAAAGCAGGACCCAAGGGAGGGGCCCACCCGTCTGCCATCCATGATACCTACACCAGCTGGAGGCCTGGTAGCCATCAACAATGAATGACTATCAGACTCTTTGCTTCGCAGGACTCAGCGTAGAAATGCCAGACGCAGAAAACAGAGGGATTTTTTACAGGAAGAACACAGACGTTAGAAGGAAGCAAACAACTTACTCGCCTCTATTCCTGAGGGGAATATCTATGATCCATACATGAAAGAGACTTCTTCCAAATTACCCGTCACAGATGAAGAACTGGGGTTCATCGCAGAGTCAAAGACGCCTTCAGCTTCAGATGCCTTATGCACGGGTTGCTCGACGTGCAACACTGAGATACCTATAGGGATATCAGCCAAAGGGGCATTTGTAGAATGCCCGGACTACAATGTCCTACATATACAACACTACGTTACATTAGACGAGTATACCTCCACCACTGACAGAACTCAGACCGCAGATTTTTTGATGAATGAGCCATACGTCCCACTGGGGACAAACAAGTATACACCATGGAGTCCAGAGTCGTACATCCCTTTAGATGTTGAATCACATGTTCCAGATGAGCCAACGCCAGTTTGGGTTCCTTCCGATGTCTAAATGAAAGAATGCCCATGACAGTCGCCGACTTCTAGCACGATGGAGTACTATAAAATAAGTAAGGTGAATAAAAGAGAATTTAAATTCTATGAGGAAGTCCAAGGAAGATTCTTCAACATACTGAAAGGCCTGAAGCTGTATACCAGGGTCTTCTCCAAAAGAGACGAAAGAAGCATTCTTGACTGCATCTTTGACTTCAGGGATAGAGGCCAAGTAGGCCTTTTCATGGAAAGAACATACTCTGAGTCAAAGAAATGGATGGGAGGAAAAGGACGAATCACCATTCAGTGCGGCTGCTGTTATAATTTTACAAATGACATACAAGGAAATCCGCTCGGGATCCTCAGACATGACCAGGTAGATCCACTACCTCATATAATATAGTGGATGATCAAGAGGATGGTCAGATTGAACATATTGTCAGCTACATGCATCCCGAATAGTTGCATGATCAACATCGATGATGAGGGTGATTGCATCCTTCCCTATATAGACCACCACAATTTTGTGAGGCCCTTTGAATGGTCTCATTCATGAGCAAAAGCAATATATTATTTGGAAAAGAAACTGATATTGTCGGCTCTGGCGAGTTTAGAGGAGCAGAAGAGATTTTGCTGCCAGTTAGTTCAGTTTTGGTTCTGAAAGTAAATGAGGCAGATGTCACTAAGCACTGCATTCCAAGGGTGCGACACCGTAGGGTGCCCGTAACCTTTCATAAAATGGATGACAATAAAGCACCATATGAATTTCAACCAGACCCAAAACTAGAAGAATTTCTACCATACGAGCTATGAGAGGGTTGTACCTCTAAGTACATGCGAGGGGAACTATTGTCCTGGAGCATGACTTAGAAGGTCTGCTCGATCAGTTGCTCATCGTACCTGATACAGATGTTCAGAGGGTTCATTTTTTTGCAGCAGCATGATATGTATCAAACATACTCAGCCTATGATGTATACATGGCATGAGATGTTTTGGATGTACTTTGATATGGACTATATATTTTAACTTTTTTAGGCATTAGGCTATGTTTGATTTGTGACATCTTGATTGGAGCAGATTAATGAAGATTTCTCTCAGAAATGTGCCATTTTGTCAATTGCCTTTTTGTACGATGGATGGAAGCCACAAGCCATGCATTGGTTCAGAATTTCAATGAATAAAGAACGAAACAATGAAACTTTAATAATAAAATAAAACTCAAATAAAAATAATCACAAGTGAACAAACAACAAAATAATTTTTTTTGAAAATCAACCAACTAAAATTAAAATTTTAAAGACAAATTTTAAAAAATTAAATGTGATTAAAAAAAAGAACAGAAAATGAATCTGTTGAATGGATTCTCTTGGTTTCAGAGTTTCTTACTCTTTGTACGTACAACACAACAATCTTTATCAGCATTAGCTCTCTTCACATCCCAATGAAATTTCACGTTCTGCATAAAGCCCCACAAAACTCGACAAACCTTCTTCAACAAAATAAACCTTTTCACATAACACATTTCTGCAAATTCAACACGATAAACTCTTTTTGAGAATTGTCCCTATATTTCAACTCTCATATATTTGAATCAGTCCTATGATTCTGATTCGCTATATTTGAGGTCGTTCCCTAACTTCCGACTCTCTTTTTGAGATTGATACCTAAATTTCAATTTTCATTTCTGAATCATTCCCTAAATTCTGATTTCTTCACATATTTTCATATTCTATTCACATATTCACCACGAACTTACATATTTGAATCTGCATATTTTCTGCATAAGCAGATATTTTCCTCGTCACCTCTTAGGTTGGATGTGAGTCCCAGTGCTTTCCTTCCTAATGTGATCGATATATTTTCCCGCTACCACTTGAGTTGGATGTGAGTCCTAGCGCTTTCCTCCTCAATGTAGCAGATATTTTCTTCGTCACAGCTTAGGTTGGATGGAGTCCCGAGCTTTCATTCCTAATGTGATCGATATATTTTCCTGCTACCACTTGAGTTGGATGTGAGTCACGGCACTTTCCTCATCAATGTAGCAGAGATTTTCCTCGTCACCTCTTGGGTTGGATGTGAGTCTTAGTGCTTTCCTTCCTAACGTGATCGATATATTTTTCCGCTACCAATTGAGTTGGATGTGGGTCCCAGTAGTTTCCTCCTCAATGTAGCAGATATTTTCCTTATCACCTCTTTAGTTGGATGTGAGTCCAAGTGCTTTCCTTCCTAACATGATCGATAAATTTTCCTACTACCACTTGAGTTGGATGTGAGTCACAACATTTTCCTCCTCAATGTAGCAGATCTTTTCTTCGTCACCTCTTAGGTTGGATGTGAGTCCTAGTGCTTTCCTTCCTAACGTGATTGATATATTTCCCTGCCACCTCTTAACTTAGATGTGAGTCACAGTGCTTTCCTCCTCAATGTATCAGATATTTTCTTCGTCACCTCTTAGGTTGGATGTGACTCCCAGTGCTTTCCTTCCTAAAGTGATCGATATATTTCCCCGCTACCTCTTGAGTTGGATGTGAGTCACAGCGCTTTCCTCCTCAATGTAGCAGATATTTTTTCGTCTCCTCATAGGTTCGATGAGAATATCAATGCTTTCCTTCCTAATGTGATTGATATATTTTCTCGCTACCACTTGAGTTGGATGTGAGACGCGATGCTTTCCTCTTCAATGTAGCAGACATTTTCCTCGTCGTGTCTTGGGTTGGATGTGAGTCTCAGTGTTTTCCTTCCTAACATGATTAATATATTTTCCCGCTACCACTTGAGTTAGATGTGAGTCACAATGCTTTCCTCCTCAATGTAGCTGATATTTTCTTTGTCACATCTTGAGTTAGATGTGATTCCCAGTGCTTTCCTTCCCATCATGATTTATATATTTCCCCACTACCTCTTGATTTGGATGTGAGTCCAGGAGCTTTCCTCCTCAATGTAGCAGATATTTTTTTTGTAACCTCTTGGTTTGGATGTGTCTCAGTGCATTCCTTCCTAACGTGACATATGTATTCTCTCTATCATATGTCAGTTCAAAAATAACTCCCCAGTGGTAACTCAAACTGGTATAGTCCTTTATTCCAGGCGTAATATACTTAATGGTTGTCATCTTCTACACTGTTGTTACCCTTTTGAATCAGATGTGAGCCTCTGTGCTTTCCATCTCGATTTGGTCCTCCCACACAATCCTTTTCTCTGAAATTATCAATGTTAAAATCAAAATTAAACAATGAATTTGGAATCAAGTCCCCGCCTCAATCGTCAATTTTCTCGACGCTCGTTTGCGGAGTCTCTTTGTGTTTCCCCAGTGAAAACAAATAAGACACCCAACCCTACACATACTTCCAGGTCTGTTTACTTAATAATTTATATTGGTTTTGTTGATCTTGTCGGTCAACCCCAATACGCGCGGTGTGCTTGCCCAGAACACCACACCTATTGGGGGTCCATTTGTTGACCTCACTTTTGGTTGAGGTTTAGTTTTTCTACTTTAGTAGCCTAAGTTCTAGCCATAGGACTTTCCTATTGACTATTCTTAGAAAACTAGAAAAGTAACCCTTCTCATTAGAAATTCTACACTCCTCTTTACTCAACTTGAAGTTCCACATATTTGTCCTAACCTCTAGCACTTAGTAGGTGGGGTCATTGCGGGGAGCTCAAGATGAGTCACCCTTAGGACTGTTGGACCTTAAGGTTGACTCTGGGTGTTGGTCTAGGGCTTAAGGTACATATTTGCACTCACAAGCACTCAGAATCATAAACTTAAACTTCTAGGCTTTGGTCCCTTGAAACTTTTGGGAGACCCATACAGGTGGTCCCCTAAACCCACTAGCCTTGGGCTAGGGTTTAGCTAAGAACACTACATAGAGGACCGAAAATGGGGTTTCCATTGGTCCATGGCTTATTGATGGTGGTTGGCACTCCAACTCTACCAAGATACCCAACCTAGCCTTTTGCCCCTAAACTTTCCTAAATTACCTAGATACTCTTGGGACCACAAATTTGGCGAAATTCCCCAATTTAGCCAAAATACCCAACTTGGTTCAAAAAGCATTTCAAACACCTTGAAAACACCCAAACTACCCAAAATCACCAAGATTGGCCAAGTTACCAAAATACCCCTCCTTAGCCCAAAATTCCAAAAATTCTTAAAAAATTCCCAAAAAATTCAAAAACCTCCCAAACATTCCCAATTTTATTTTCCTCAAACACCACAAGACCTAATTTGTCCAATTTGACCATCTTTGACCAAAACACCCAAATTACCTTTTAAAGATCCATTTTTTCCAAAATCTACCTCAAATTCCCATCAATTTCATCCCAATATCTCCAAATTTCAATACCAAACTCAAATTCACCCTCAATGTGACTGAAATAAACCAAAGCCAAGCCCAATTTATCCCTAATTTGAATCCAATTTTGATTTATATCAAAACCACATTTTTGGCCCGATGACTTGATTCCACCAAATTGAACTCATGGCCTACTCAACTTGCCTCAGTTTGTGTTGAAAAACCTTCATAATATTCTCATACATCAAACTTGACCTTCAATTGGTCTTGGTGAGGCCCCAATTTCATTTTATTTCAACCTGAGTCCAAAAAGCCCCAAATTTGCCCCAAATTGGCCATGTCTCAAAATCTCACCAAATTGATGGCCTTAGCCCAAAAATTTCCTCTTTATTTCTTAATGCAAAATCTTCACAACATCTCCCTTGATCATGTGGGCCATTCAATTTGGACTTAGCCCAAGGCTAGCTTAACCTAGACCCATTTCTAACCCAACATCCCCAAATTCGACCAAATTTCTAAAATCTCTCAAATTGACCTACCAATTGAACTCAAAATAACTTCAACCCTTCACCAAAAATCTTCATAACAATCATCTACACAACATTGATCAGTCAATTAAGCCAATTGACATGGCTAGCCTGGTCCAAACCCAAGCTTTGATCACATGACCCCACATTAAACCCTTGCACTAAAGATGGTCTAACTACCCCAAAGTCACAAAATTAATGACTCCACAGCCATTAATTAGACCCTAGTGGCCATCCTAAACCTCTTAAAACCCCTTAAACTATTCCATGGATAAAATGACCAATAAATTAAGGGATTTCATTCTGTGTTTGCTTAAGCTTAGGATATTTTTGCCAAAATAAAGCCAAAACACATTAAATTGTTGTGATATATTCCCCTGGGTTCCCTGAGCTCCTAGCCACCTCCCCCTGGCTGGCCAACCGACCAGCCTAGTGGCCAAAAATTGGCCAAACCAAGAGCCACCCCCATGGGATTAAACCCAATTCAAACTTAGAGGCCACCTCATCCAAATTAAATGTTGGAGCATCTTTGCCCTCTACATAGACATCACATTACACCCCCTAATTGGCCATGGAAGAAAGCCTTAAGCCATTTTTTATAAAAGCTCCCCTCCACGTCCATGGTGGGAGGCTGAAATTTCCTCTAAGAGACTTCCCTAAATTGATCCCAAAGCCTCTTTGAGACCACCTCAGTACAATGCAACCACCACATTGCCCTGAATCCCCTTGCTGGAGCCCAATTTTGAGCTTGAATCTTTGCCTAAATCCAGGATATAGCTCATTACACTCCTACACTCCACAAAAATCAAACTATACTCACCCACACCTTCACCACAGTGAGAGAAGGAAAAGCCCCATCAAATTCCCCTTCCAAAGAGCCTCTAGCATAGCTCTAGACCTACGCCTGAAATTGAGCTTGGTCAAATTCCTATGTAGGCTTTGCACCATAACAAGAGGCTTAATCCCTAGCCTCCTTAGACTCCAACAAACATGTTGAGCATCTTTGATCGAAGCTTCCCTTCTCAGAGCCAAGGTATTGAACCTCTCCTCCACCTGAGCCTATTTTGATTCTCTATTTGATTATGCTTTATTTAATTTCATGTTTACCGTATGAATATGTTCATCTCACTTAGACAAGTCCATAGGATCAAACCCAAAAAGATTTGGTTGATACTAGGCTGAGATCTAATTTTAGTGTGGACGATCACAGGATCACTCTATCGGGGATGACGACAGGGAGCCGTCCGATCACTTGTGTATTGGATGGACGGAGGAGATCGAGCCGGACAACCCTTCTTTACATGAACCGCAGGTCAAGTCAGCGGCTACTAGATGGTGGTGTCCAACCAGAGCGCACCACGCGTGCCTTCGGAGCTGCCTAGGATCTAGTGAGCGCCGCACGTTTAAATAGAAAAGTAGGGATTTTCCTATTTAAATAAATAGCCCTAGCTTTAAAAATTCATATCTTGGTGTAGAAAAATCATAAAAATAAAATAAAAATACCTTCTTGCTCAGTGAACAGAGGAAAACAATGTGGAAATGATTTGGAGTCCATGTGATGTATATTTTATTTTTAATTAATTAAACACTGATTTGAATGTTTTGATTCTCCATGCATGTAAGAATATCACCATGACTTGAAATTTTAGCATATTATTGCCTTCATCTTAGAGAAAATATTTTCCAAAGTCAAAGGAGGTCCCTAGACAGAGATCCAAAATTTTCAAGTTTATGTCTATTATTTGCATAAATTAATCATGACAAGTATGATGTTGCTCAGAAAATTCCAAAAAAATTTTTGAAGGTTCACCATGACTAGAGGATCCTTTGGAAATAATTTTATGAGTTAAGTTATTAAGAATATATTTAATCTTTACCAACCCTAAAACATAAAGAAAATTATTTTTGGATCAAAATGACTTGATTTTTTATCTCCACTGTTATCTAAGATCCAAAGAACTCTTCATTAAAATTTTAAAGCATTTTGAGTTTATTTGGTAACTTTAGTTAATTTTTAAAGATAAATATCATTTTAGCACTTAAATGATTTTTAAAAATCAAAATATAACTCAAAAATTTATAAAAACTTATTTTTTGAGTTCTCTATGATCAGGGGTATTTTCTAAAAATAAAATGGTATTTAAAATAAAAACTTGATTTTAGCCTATTTTTAAATATTTAAATAATTAAAAAATCCATAAAAATCACAAAAATAATAAAATTCATGGAAATGTTCTAAGTTGCTTCCTAAGCACTTAGGAATAATTAGGATATTTTTCCGAATTTTCTGAATAAAGATATTAAAATTTTAAGCTTAAAATAATTTCTAAAGGCTAAAAATGTATTTTTATTAAAATAATTTAAATAAATCAAAGAAAAATTAGAAAATTCTGAAACTTATTTCTATATGTCCCTTAACATCAAAGAGATTTAATAAAAATATAAAACTTAATTTTCAAAAATTAAAATATTTTATAATTAATAAACACTCTAGAATTTAAAATAATTCTTAAAATTCAAATAAAATTCAAAAAATCATGAAATTTAGTCCAAATGCTTCCTTAGTCTAAGTCTACCTCCAACAAAAATTTCAAGGGATTAGGATTTACATTGGTCAAGTTAGGAATTTTCTTTAAAAAATCTTATTTTTTCATTAAAAATCATTATATAGATAATTAAATTTTGAAAAATCACACTTTCTCCTCTGATGTCTCAATTGACCCATGAGTGAGGTAGGATAAAAATTCCAAAGTCATTTGGATTAAATTTGATGAATTATGAAGTGATAGAGCCTTAGTGGCAAATGTGTAATTTTAGAAATTTAGACTTAATTAACATTTAGGCCTAATTTCAGAAAGGGAAATGAAAAATCTTTGATTCTAATTAACATATTTGGATGTTTGGAACACAAGGGGTTAACTGGTAGAAACCAATCTCACTTGTCCTAATTAAAAAAGATAAATTTGTAATTTCCTTAAATTACATAAATTTGGGTGTCTAGCCGATTAAATGATCCTAGATTTAGGGGTACAATTTTGGTTGTCAATAACTCTTTAGTTTAAAACCCTTATTTGATGAACAAAAAAAAACAAAAAAAAACATGAATCTTCATCATCACTTATAAGTCAATTTCATTTGTAATGACTAAGACATTCACTAAAATCTTAAGGGCTTAGTAGTGACTTATGTTAAATCAGGTTTCATTTAAATAAGGATTAGAAACGTAAACACCATTGAAAATTAAAACATCTTTCAAACACTGCAAGCCCAAGTCCAAATTTAGCTAAGTCTCTTAAACTTGCCTGTTTAAGGGTCTTCACCCACACAATTCTTAAATTGAATTACGAGTGATAATTACCCTATTCCTAGGTATAATTATGACATCAATGCTCACTGAGCACTAAGGGTATTTACGGGATGAATTATTAAGCAACATAATAAGTTTAAAAGAGCTCGGGATTTTCCACCAAGCAACGAGAGAGTAGCACGGACCTGCTTCTTTCTCTAGATCTGTTGGATACCTCAGAGATCTACTAAACTTAATATGTTTTTCTTGACAAATATCATCCTTAATCAAATTAACAAGGACCCACCAAGATATGACCTAGGGTTAGGTAGGCCGCCAAAATTTTACTTCCCTGTTTCATATAAACTGCCTTAACATGTCTTTTAAGTTTCAGATGGTGGAACGAGAAGACTCGTCAGGTACGCTTTTACAGTTTTCAGCATCGGCTTTCTTGTACTTTTTTGCTATACTTTTATGCTTACACAAATTTTCATGCTAAACAACGATGTCACCCTGCATGAATATTAAAACTATCATGATAGTGACCAAAGGAAAATATGTTGAGATTTTCATACCTATTTTACACTATTTTTGAAGATATTACACTTTAAAGAAAAGTATTTTTGATGTTTTGTTGTAGGTATGATGAATTATGGTTGTTGGAGCACAAAGATGCAAAAAAAAGCGAATTTGGAGAGAAAATGTCCAAAATGTGAAGATTTGAGCTAGGGCGTCGATGACGAAATTTTCCCAATACTCTAGGCAAATAATTTAGAAGGCCTGTCGACGACGCCCTCGAGGCCGGCCGACGGTGAGATCGGCGGTTATTTCCAAATGTGCATTGAATGTGGATGATTTTTGGAAGGATTCTTAGGAAACTCTTGAGAAAACTCATCTACAACTTTAAAAGAAGACTTTGGCCGAAAATTAGAGAGGGAGGTTCTAAAGTTTGAGGAGTTGGAAGGTTAGAACAATGTTCAAGAGCCCCATTAGTGTGTAGAGAATTTACGTTAGGGTTAGATTGTGAGGAATTTTCGAGAGATTGTAAGAGTGGAGGAAAAGTGAGAGATTTCTCCTCTTTGCAGCTTCAAAGAGGAATTTTGTGTGTTGTAAAAAAAGGAAAAGATTCAAAGGAACAGATTTCTATTTTCTGATGTAAAAGTCACAAAATTAATGGAAGGTTAGAGCTTTTGTGTGTTTAGTTATGTTGGATTCCTTATTATTTTATATCAGGCTTATTATGTTTGTTATTAGTATTTGTTGGTTTAGTTTCATTGTTAGGTGTTATTGGTGTGATTTCAACGCTGAATCTTTGTTGTGATTTCAAAAACTTATCTGTAACTATTTGGATTTATATATAAAAATGTGAAGTTGTTTGTTGTTTGTGAAAATTTGATGTTAGTAAATTAATTAATTATGAAAATTAAAGGGAATTTAAACTAGTTAGAAGATGGAGTGCTTTGGTGTACAATGCTTTTTACAAAAAAAAAACAAAAAAAGAAACTTTGAGCATTGGTGACTAAGTGACAAATTGACTGAATCATTAAATCTGTGAAAATCAATAGTGTCAGCCATTTTTCTGATTTGGGCTCATTTTCTACCTTGAGACTCAGGGTGAATAACTTCACTTTAACCTAAAAATTTTTTAATAGCTTCACTTTAACCTAATTTTTTTTACTGTCACTGTGGATTTCTCTTACATTATGTGAAAATCGAATATTAGAGATTTTTGAGAAATTTAGTAAAGAATCCATGGTGTGAAGTTTCTTAGCCATTATTTTGATTTTAGGAGTTTATTTTTATAGCAAATTTATGTGAAAATATTTTGACTTTTAGAATTCATGTCTCCTATAATTAGGAACGTGAAGGATGTTGGTTTGCTTTAGAATACTATATTTGATTTTTGTTGGCTTGAAAAATGTTAGTTTGTAATAGCGCAGATTTTATATATAAATGTGACTTTTATGGTTTTTGTGAAATTTTGGTATTAGTGTGATGTTTAATTATGCTTAGAAAGATTTATTTGAGTTAAATAGAGGTTGGCGCAAAGCGGTACGGAGCATACTTTCACAGAAATCAAAATCTAGTGAATTTAAACTCTGGCGCATGATGCGCCAGATTGGCGCATGAAGCGCCAATTTACAGAGCCTTGGCGCATGATGCGTCAAAGGTCCAAACAAGCCAAATTGCCTAGAAAACCGCAAAAGTGCATAGAAAAACTCCATTGTAGCTGCTTCAATCATCTCCTACCTCAAGTCCTTGGTCTAGGGCATCACATTGTGGGCGAAAGAGAAGGATTCAAGGGCTAGAAACCATAGATTTCACCTTCGCTTGGTAAGAGCTTCACTTTAACTTAGAATTTTTTTATTTTCACCATGAATTTGGGAGATCCGAAATTTGAGCTTTTGATGAAAAAAAATTGAAGAAAACTCATAGTTTCTTACCAAATAATTTTGCTTGAGGAGTTAGATTTTTGATTTAGCAATTTATTTGGAATTATTTATATTTTCATAGAATTTTCAAATGGCTCCCCGAGTTAAGCAAGGAAGGTCATCCGAAGATTTTGATGCACGAATATTTGATAGTTTCAAAGCCCAACATAGTTACAATACTTAAATGGAGATAAGAAGAATGATCCAAGAAAGGGCGTTTGCAAACTTGGTGGCAAGATCGAGATGTTGATTCTCGCCAGAAACTGGGAAATATTCTGCTACTTCACTGTCATAGCAACTGTCCCAATGGTTTGGGAGTTTTATGCAAACCTGAGGTTCACTACTGAAGATCACATCCTAGTGAGAGGTAAGCATGTTGAATTTACTGTTGAAAGGATCAATACTTTTTATTGGTTGATAAACATATTTTTTTATGAATACACTGCATTCGTGATGACTGATTCATCACTGGATGAAGTGATTCCATTTTTGATTGATGGAAGAGTGGAGTGAAAGATTAAGAATAACAAGATAGTTAACTTCCCTACTTCCATGTTGACTATTCAGTCAAAAGAATGACACCACTTCATTTCTGTCAGATTGCTTCCAACAAATCATTTAGCTGATGTTATAAAAGACAGAGCTGTACTAAACTATTGCATTCATAACATAAAAGCAATAGATGTTGGTGACTTATAGTCCAGCATGCTTGAAGTATAACAAGTGGTTCTACTGCTGGTGGCTTGGGATACCATGCCCTGATTTTCACTCTATGTGAACAATCAGGAGTAGAATAACATAGAAATGAAGAAAGATTACAGCCACAAAATTTGATTGGGAGGCATATGATTCAGAGAGTGTAATCATTTGTTGAATCTAGAGGTGAAAGAAGGGATAGGCCCTCTACATCTACTGCAGAGGCATCTACTTCTCAATCTGTATCACTTGAAGGTATTATGGACCAACTAATGATTCAATAAATGGATAGTTCATATTCAAACTAAGTTGGGAGAGATAGGAGCAAGAAATGCTTATAATGATGAATATTAGCAAAGGAGGTTTCAACATGATATTGATTTTGAAAATGATATGGTAAGACATCTTAGAGGTAAACCTAATGTGGACTTTCCTGCTTGCCTCAGTTTCACTACCTATGCTCTTGTTGATGATGAAGAAGAAGAAAGAGAAGAAGAAAAAGATTCTGATGATGATTAGGAAGGAGATGAGAATTGATTTTTATGAGTTTAGTTTAGTGTATTTTGATGTTTGTTTGTTATTTGTGAGTGAAGTGTGATGTACTTTTATTTGGAACCTATTGTAGTAAAAACTTTTATGTTGTGTTGTGAACTAAATCTGTAATAGTAATTACTGACTTTTAATTTTCCTATATTCTTAGTATTTTCAGTTTAGTTTTTTCAATTTTTGTATTTCTATTTTTTAATTCTCAGTAAGTTCGTTAGAATATATTATGTTTTATTTAATGTTTTAAAGCTTGTATGTAGTTTTACAAGTAGTACCTGCAGAATACCAGAGCCCAACTTCATAGTCAAAAATCCTCTACATGTTAGTTTTTATTTTCATGCCTTTTCTATTTTCTTTCACCTACTAAATTTTATACTAAAAAGTATTTTTAAAATCACTCAAAAACTTAAGTTTGGGGGAAAAAAAATTTATTTTGAAAAGAAGTAAACTAAATTTTATTTTTCCTCAATTAACTATATTTTGAAAATTAATTTAACATGGTCTGGGATATTAAGAGTCAACTTTAAATGACTATACTTCTGTTTATAAATATTGTGGTAAATTTAGGTAATTTTTTTTAATAATGAAGATCAATTCTAAAGTTAAAGATATTTGGTATGATAGGATAAGACTATATTTTTTTATTTAAAGTAAAGAAAATTGTATTTTTGAAGTGTTAAGAATTTTATAGTTTCATGTAAGAAGAAAGAATGACACTTTATGAAAAATCATAAACTAATATAAATTTATAAAATGAAGAAGGTATTGAGTTTTGACTTTAAGAAGAGAATAGTGAAGCTTAAAATTATTAAAGGCTATCCAGATATAGTAATCCTCACTTGGAAAAAGAAAAAGAAAAAGAAAAAGAAAAGAAAGGATTGAAAAGATACAAAAAGAAAAGAAAGGATTGAAAAAGAAAAATAAGTGAGGAGAAGCTTGAGGAGATGCATAATCAAAAATTGACTTCACTTGAATCAACTTATGGAAGGAGCTTTATTACATTTTCTAAACTTATATTGGAGCATTAGTAACATTCCTAGTAAAGTTTTCATGAAGTTCTTTTTTATATGAATGTTCTAAATGTCCTTATTATGACAAATTGCAATTCTTCTTGAAATGAATAGAGATTCATGAATCTTAAATTTGATTACTAAATATTCCTAGACTTAGAATTTAAATCTAAGTTATTAAAGGTTTTTCTTAAATTTTACTATTCTATTTATTAAAAAAAAGTATAAAAGTTATAAGTTAATCTTTATCCTAAGTCATATGCTTTTATGTAGTAAAAGTGTCACTTGAGGATAAGTAACATTTAAGTTTGGGGGATTTTGATGCACCAAAATAATATACTATTTTAAGTACATATTTTATGCTCTTTTTTGGTGATATTGCACTTTAAAGAAGTGTATTTTCATATTTATTTGCAGGTATATCATTTTTAGGTATTTGGAGCAAAAATGACAAAAAGGATGAAATTTGAAGCCAAAACTATGAATTCTAAGATTCTAGAGTATAATTCGCTAGATCGGTGCATGACGCACCGTTTGATAGAGAACTGGCGCATGATGCATCAGAAACAACTTTTTGTAAATTAAGGTTGTTTGAGACAAATTTTGGACAAATTTTTAAAGGGACACTTGTTCTATCACACCTATTGGAGTAATTCAATGCATATAGATACTTTGGAAAGTTCTTTTAAGAAGGGATATGTCTCTTGGATCAAATGACACCTTTTGAATTCAAAAGAGTTGACTTTTGGAGGGAATGGAATTCTTTTCAAAGGAGGCAGCCTAAAATAAAGAAGAATACTTCATAGAGTCAAAACGGAGATGAGAAAGGGAGAGAGAGAGAGAGAGAGTTAGTACGAGAGGCAAGAGGAGAGAAGATGAGATTTTCTTCGCGTTGTAAGAGGAGAGGTAAGGTGAGAGATTTCTTCTTCATTATACATCTAAGAGCGAATTGAGTAGGAATGTAAAGAAGGAAAGGCTTGGAGAGAACTTCTACGGATTTACTTAGGAAGGATTGTGAGATAAGATGTATTTTTATTTCTTTTGTTTTGTAAATTTGTTCTTATATATGAAATCCGTGTTTTGTTGTATCCTTCTCATGATTTTTGAGTAGTCTTCTTTATCCTTCTCCCTACTTTAAGATATGGTTTTTTGAAGAATTTATTTTGTTTTCTATGGTTTTAAATTTTAATAATTTTTGATGATTTGAACTCCTATCTTCATTAACTTTTTGATCTATCCAATTGAAATGTTAAAACTTGTTGAGGGAAATATATTCTAAAAAGGGATATGATTTCTATAACATAGGGAGAATCACATTTGATTGCATGGGAGAGTATGTCATCCATGGGATTTAGTTCAAATAAATAGGGAAATATAGTTTGTTGGATGCATAATTAAACATTTTAAGGTGACAGATTTAAATCACCAATTTTCTCCAGTTGAATGGAAACTGATGCAAGATTGTTAGCCCTTAGGTGAGGGAGTAATGAGAGCTCTAGAGTGGTGGCCAGTATCCTTCCAGCCTAACCATAGAATTAGGCACCAAAATCTGGATTATTCATTGTTCTTTATAACACTCGGAAGAGGGTAAAGAATAGGATTGCTCCTATTTAGCACAAAACAGTTTATATATTTATATTCAAATGATTTCAATTTTTTCACAAACCATTTACTCATTGTAAAGGGCAAGGATGCTTTCTTAAACTTGAACTTTCCGTCAAAACAAAAACTTTTTTTAGTTTTCGTAATTTTACTTTTATAAGTTTTGTTCTTAGTTAGATAACTTTGTTTTTCAACTCCATTTTATATAGAATTTACCTTAATAGTTAATATTCAAACATCGCACTTTACTTTTAATTTTATATTTTTTAATTATAAAATAATTTCATAAACTTACTTAAAGGATTTTCCAACTTCCCTATAGGATTGATATCTTGGACTCCATTAGAGCCCTTTATTACTTGAGTAATATGTATACTTGTGTTGATTTTAACAAGGATTTGGTAGTTTAAAAAGAGTTTTAAAAATAAACTATTTTCTTAAAAGTTGTTTTTCTTGGGATTATATCACATATTTATTATATATCTGCCATGTGTAATTTTTTATTATTGAAAAATATTTGCAAATTTTACATACTAAATCTACCCGCCATCAACACCCCATCTCCACAATCGGTCTTTTGAGTTGGATGTGAATCATTGTGCTTTCTTGCTCAACCCAGTCTCTCCGCGTTTTCTTAATTCTCAAAATTTTCTTGAAATCAAAATCAAATTAAATTTGTAACTGTAATCAAATTAAAAATTAAACATTGAATTGAATATTCGCTATGACCGTCACTTTCATTGATGGTTGTCTCTGTGAATCCGCAAGCTAACTCTTAATCTGGGTTAAGCAAGCACGAAATCACTTTTCCAATTTTGAAATCCACTTTTAAGGATGGTTGTTCGAAGGTACACCAGCTGATCCCCAGTGAAAGTTTCTGTCTACTTCCCAGTGGGAACCTTTTTCACTCTCTTTCTGTTCAGCTCTAAGCATGTTGGCTTATATAGTTGTGTTGTTTTATTGATCTCTTCAATCAACACCAATACGTGCAGTGTGCTCGGTTAACACACCTTATCTATTGGGAGTCCATTTGTTGACCTCACTTTTTGTTGAGGTCTAGTATTTCTTCCTTAGAAGCCTAGGATCTAGCCATAGAATTTTCCTATTGACTATCCTAGATGACTAGTAATGAAGACCTACCCTATTAAAAATTATAAACACTTCTTTACTCTTCTTGAAGTTCCACATGTTTGGTTCTAACCTCTAGTACTTAGTAGGATGGAGCCAAGCATGGGGAAGCTCAAGAGGAGTCCCCATAAGACTGTCTGGCCTAAGGGTTGGCTCTAGGTGGTGTGGTTTTGGTCAGTCTTGCACACACACTTGAACCCCTCATTTTCACTCATTACCTAAAATCCTAAACCAAGCACGCTTAGCCTGATTTTCTATTCCTTTGGAAACTCATGTGGGTGATCCCTCAAATCCTTAATGGGGCTAGAATGGCTAAGACCAACACATGTAGAATCTAAAATGAGATTTCCTTAGTCTCACGGCACCATAAGGGTTGTTTTATGGTTGAATTCCATATTGAAGCCCAATTTTAAATAAATTCCCAATTTTGGTCTTTTTGCCTCAAACTTTTTCATAATTACCAAAATACTCATGACACTCTAACTTTCTAAAAATTACCCAAATCCTCAAATTTTATCCAAAAACCATCACAAACCATTTCAAACCACTCAAACTGTACAAACACTGCGAAATTTCTAAAATTCCCAAAATACCTCATACGCCTAAAAAAAATGTCCAATTTTTCATATGCTTTTATTGCCTATATTTGGTGATTTTCAATGATATTGCACTATAAAGGAAGGTATTTTGTATATTTCTTTTTTTAGATACAGGAAATAGAGTTTTGGAGAAAAAGAGGCAAAAACGGTGGAATTTAGAGTAAAAATGAGCAAGAAAGAAAATTTTGTCCTGGCACATTTCTATATGTCTTCCTATGCTTAATCTTTTTGACACTTCTCACATATTTTTTAATCAAATTACACTTTAAAGAAAGGTTGTTTTCATGCTTATTTTGTAGGTCTATCTATTAGGAATGAAACACAACTGAAACGAGGTGAAACAAAGCTAAAACAGAGCCAAATGAAGCAAAATGAAGTTGCGCAAGGTGGGTGCCAATGGCGTCAGAGTGTAGAAAGCAATGTGAAAATGACACCGAAGGCACCAAAAATGGCGCCGACATTGCCCAAGATGGTTTGGATGCATTGCTGGGCAAATTTCTAGAAGATTTAATGTATTTACACGCTTTTTGGAGGTTACTTGTGGCATCTCTTAAGAAATTCATCCTTAAACTATAATAGAGTGCTTTTACGTCAAAAAAAGTGGTGTATGTGAGTGGAAAAATGAGGAGAATGTTTAGAGATCTTGGAATAGGAGTAGAAATGTAGATTTTTACCTTTTGGAGAGATTGGTGAGGGGATTTTAAGAGAATTTGTAAGGGAATGTTCTAGCATTGCATGGATCAGCGAGAGACTTTGTCGGAGAGATTTTTATCTTTCCTTCAAGGAGGAAAAACTAAGTATTGTGTTTTTCATTATCTTATGATTTTGTAAAAAATTATCTAGTGGATTTGTTTTGATTTAATGAAGTTCTTCGTTGTGTTTTCTTTGTGCTTTGTGATGTGTTTCTCTTACTCTTTCTTCTCTTTTAGAAATAGTGGCATGAGAAGATTATGTAGTCCTAAGGGTGACTCATCTTGAGTTTCCCCCATAGTGACCCTACCTACTAAGTATTTAGAGGTTGAGACCAACATGTGGAACTTCAAGTTGATTAGAGAAGAGTTTAGAATTTCTAGTGGTGAGGGTGCCTTTTCTAGTTTTCTAAGAATAGTCAATAGGAAAATCCTATGGCTAGACCTTATGCTACTAAAGAGGAAAAAACTAATCCTCAACCAAAAATGAGGTCAACAGCGCACTTTAAGGAATTCATTTCAAGGTCATATCATCGTAACCATTCAAACACAATCCTCAAATCGTACAAATGGTCTATTTTTCAATTACTTTTGATGACCAAATCATCTACATAGCATTTTACTTGGTTGTGAATGAGATCATCAAAAATATTTGTCATCGCACGCTGATATGTTGCTCCGACGTTCTTTAGGCCGAACGACATCACTGTGTATCAGAAAATTCCAATCAGTGTTCTGAAGGTTGCAAGTGCTGCATCCTCGGAAGCCATCTTGATTTTGTTGTATCCCGATGATTTGTCCATGAAGGAGAAAATTTCATGTTCTGAAGCAATATCCACCATCATCTCTAGTATGAGTAGTGGAAATTTGTCTTTTGGACATGCATTGTTCAAATCTCTGAAGTTGACACAAACATGGATTTATCCATTTTTCTTCTTAACAGGTACAATATTAGCCAACCATATGGGGTACTGCTCTTCTTTTACAAAGTTTGCGTCTATTAATTTCTTCACCTCGGTGATGACTTGTTGTTTTATTTTGAGGTGCGTTCTCCTGGGAGCTTGTTTTATTGGGGTTATATTCTTGTCCATCACGAGTTTATGGACTGCAGCTTCTACTGACAGCCCTAGCATTTCATCGTAGCTCCATGCGAAGCAATCTTTGAATTTTGTTAATAGTTTGATCAATTCTGTAGATTCTTTATCGTTTAGTAGAGAACTTATAGATGTAGGTCGGGTCATTTTTCAGTCTTGAGGTTAATCTCTTTCAATTCATCAACGGTAGATTTAATTTCCTCCTCAAATTCTGGCGGAGCATCTTCTATTGGTTGATCAGTAGAGTCATCCTCTATATCGAGGCAATTTTCTTCTGACTGACCGGTAACAACTATACAAAATTCAGAATCACCGACCGGTCCGACTGTACCAAATCTGAGACCCTCTTTTGAACTTGGAGTTCAACTTTTACCATTCCATAATTTTTCAAAAAGTTGAAATTTATCTCTTGGCATTTGTTTTAGTAAGTGTCCCTGTTGAATTAACTTTTGAACACATGGCGAGAAGTAACCGAAAGGTAATCCTATTAATTTAATAGAATCATCATCCAAATTTACAAGTTTTTCAAGCTCAGTAGAGGTAGAAGCACGGTAAAATTTGATCGGCTTTGAACCAACACTACGAACTTCCTTGACCTCTAAACTCTCGACCTTTTGAGGGAGAATCAGAGTAAAGATCATAGTATTCACATTGTGGTTTATCCGAACATACATTGTTTCGTATTCATTCTTTTCTGTATCTTCTAAGGATATCTTGTATTGAGGTCTCTTCCATCTTATCATCATTATCTCTCATAACTGCCTTCATTACCAATGTTGATGGTTGGCCTAGTCCGTTCAATGATTAAATTAATCCTTCCTCGAGTGCGCGAACTAAAAGAACTTTCATCAGCTTGTTGTAAGGGAGTGGTGAAAGATCATTGAAGTGGAGTTGAATGGCCTCCTCTTTGTAATTCTTCAGCATCGTCATCTTTGTTTGCGATAACTTCACGAGAGAAGACAGTCCTCTTTGCAGGCGCGTAGTAGGCAGCATCTTCATGGATACCAACTTCAAGTATTGAAAATGGTTGCAGGTCTCCTTTGATACAATTTTCTTGACCATTTTTGCTGTATTTGATGCACTGATGTAGAGATGACGGAATCATATTGTGCTCATGAATCCATGGTTGACCCAACAGAGCATTAAAAGAGGTCTCGGCATCGATGATATGAAATTTAGCGATTTTCACGAGTACTCCAACCTTCATAAGTAATGTAATTGATCTGAGGGCTCTTTCTCCCTTTTGGTTGAATCCTCTTAACATCATCTTATCGGTCTTAAGCTCTTGAGCTTCAATATCCAAATATGCCAATGTTTGTAGGCTCATCAAGTTAAGAGATGCACTAGGATCTACTAAAACTCTGGACAACACAAATCTGTCGATGTTAACGGAGATGTAGAGCGGACGATTGTGGTTGGCGGTACCGAGTAGCAAGTCTTCGTCTGTGAAGGTTACCTCAGGTTGTTCTTTCAATGAACAAACTTCATCTGAGGATGTGCTGGCCAATTGAGCTAAGCAAATTTTTGGGTCAAGCAAAGTTGTAACCAGAGACTCTCTCATCTCCTTTAACAAGATTAGAGCGTCGTAGATGCTTATCAGGCTGGCAACTTCCTAAGATGAGCTAGCACGTTGTAGTCTACCTTGTATGATCCTCCAATTTTATCTTGATTATGTGGTGTTTCCACTGGTGGAGGTGAAGGTATCTCTTCTCGGGTCATTATTTGTTTTCCTTTGTCTGTTGGAGCTATTCTTTGTGGTAACACTTTTCCGCTCCTTAAGTTAACTTCTGTGATTTCTTCTTCTTGACATATCATTGTTGAATCTTCCGGTGTCTCTTCCTCTTTGCTGGAAAGATCTAAGTTGATGGTAAGCAGTGTACCGTGATGCTCGAGAACTGGCTCCTTGTTATCAGTGCTGTCATAAGCCGTGTCATTGATGTCTTTTTTGGACTTAACAATGAGTTCATCAGACTCGAGTACGATTTGAGGATCATCTTGGGGATCGAGATCAAACCTAGATCGGGCATGACCAGTTACGTTATCACTAAAAATAGTTAAAATGTAGCCGAAATCACAATCATTATATTCATAAGACCCTAGAGAGACAAAAAGATAATCATACAAAGTCATGGGTTCGAGGATTTTCTTCCCCAAATATGAGACAACTAATCTAGTAGAGGCAACCCCTATCTTACCCCTCGTGCTATCAATCTTTGTAGTGACACTTTTCTTCTTCTTCTTTTTCCTTGAAGATGATGGATCTCCTGAAGAAACCTTCATCTAAGGCTTAGTATGTTGCGGACTCTGAATGAAGTCTTGTTTTGATGCAGACTAAATCTTGTTCAGTATTTTCTTGGATGATTTGCTCCAGACCTCACTCCATTCTTCTTCGGTATTTGCAGAAGATTGTTTCGATGAATCTTGTATTTGATTAAGGACCCTCTTGAGTTCATCTTAAGTTGTACTCCATCCATCTATTCTAGTATACAAATCGATTGGGAAGATTGGCTTGGCTGAAATCATATTTATGGAACCCTTTTTCAGGTCCTTTTAAATATTCATTCAGGATTATTATGTTCCCTTATTTAAGGTTCCTCTCGAGCCAGTCTTTGAAGATGAAGCATTTTTTTATAGTGTGCCCAAGCAACCGGTGGTATGGGCAATAATTTGATTCATTCTTCTTATCCACCACTTCAGGCTTCTTTGGATATGGTAGTTTGAACTTTGAATTCTTCATCAGACTTCTGAATATCTTAGGTATAGCTTCATCTTGGAAATAATACACCGTCTTACGTCGCTCTGACAGGGACATTTTCTTATCCCCTATTCGTGGTGATCCCTCTTGAGGTGGTCGCTGGTTGGATTGACTATTCAGTTTCTGAGAGTGTTGTGACGAAGACTAGTGAGGCTCTTCTGCATATATCTTTTTTGATTTCTTTCCTTTGTCAACAATTGCTACTACTCCTGATTTCTTTTTGAACACTCTAGTCACCTTAGCCTTTTCGTGTGGCTACATGTGCTTAATTTCCTCTTGAAGACTACTGGCTTTACTGAGTAGCTTCTTGAAGGATCTGATGGTGAGTCCCTTAAGCATGAAAGCTACTGGCCCATGAATGCTCTTGAGTAGAATTTCAATCGCATGATGTTTCTGTAGCTAAGGTTCACATTTCATGCTAAGGTTTCTCCACCTCAAAATATAGTCTACCAAGGTTTTGCTAGGCTTTTGCTTTTCCATCATGAGCCCTCCAATAGATACATGATGTTACGCTTCGGCAAATCATTTCACAAAAAGCTGTTCCAACTCGAAAAATGTTTTGACTGACCCGTTGGGCAAGTTAGCGTACTAATCGAAAGCAATTCTTGAAGAGCTGCTGATGAACTGCTGGAAGAGTAGAGCTTCACTATTTCTCGTGTTGCCACAGCTGGCTCGGAAATGTGCTATATGATGTATGAGATTTTCAGTCCCATTGAATATCTTGTTTGGGGCCACGAAACCCTTACGAAAATGCACGACATCGAATTCCTCTAGGTAAGGTCTACCCTTTAGAGCCAATGCACCACCCTTAGATTGGGTTAATGCGTCTCTCACTTGTTCAACCATTTTCTTGAATTCCTTTTCTAGCATGGCACTTGATGGAGAATCCTTTCTATGTTCCTCATCTCTGTTTATTGAACCAACCTCTCATCTTTCATCTGTGATGTGTATGATCTCTGGTTGATTGATCTCTAGAGAAACCAATTGTGGCGCTTGTTATTTACCCTGAATAGCGGTCATAGCGGTCATCTCTTCTATTCTTTTCTCCAATAGACTAACTTGCTCTCCCTTAGGAGGACAGCCCTACTCAGTTCTTCTACGGCGTTCTCTTCGGTGTGAGACTGAGCCTCATGCACAGACGTGGTGGCTCTTGTTTTAATTACATGGAAATCCATGAAATCTTCCTCAAAGTAATCATTTTAATCAAAATTTTCATCATCGCTATCGACGGCAACTCCGTGCTCTTGAGCTAATTCAGAAATCTCGATCCTGAGTTTCTCAACTTTCTCTTCAATTATTGATTCCTTGATCGCTTTAAGATCTGGAGGACTCTGATGGACATCCTCTACTTCTTCCTCCATCTCGCTGGCTATTGTTGCAACAATTTAAGATATTTCAGATCCGGGTTTCATTTCCTATCCCGCAGGCTCACTGGACCGTATCGGTGCAGCGACCTTGGGTACCCATACCTTTTTCGTTTTCAACGACGATGTCTCAAGACGGAGTGTTTTAGTAGAAACATAGGTATGTTGAGGGAAAGTATGCTCCACGTGGTGTAGACCGGCTACAGTGTCAGGTAATCGTCTCATCTTTACCTTTGGGAATGTAGGAATATCTCCATAATGGGTGATAGGTAAGATTTTTGGACCTGATCTCGACTTAACCGATAGACGGCCTGTGGTCCTGGTGGCAGTGTAATCAGTAGTAATCACTGTGATATCAACTCTGTTCCCTAAATGGAATCAAATGGGACTCCATTAGTCTTGTGGGACTGTCTGGCGAACTTGACGTCCTTTAAAATTTCCTTCATGCGATGGGAAGTTGCATCTCCCACTCATTTAAGAAACTTGCTAACTGAATTTCCTTCTTTGGTAGCAAGCCTATTGAAAGCTGCACTAACTCGAGTGATAGGAGTGAACTTCTTTCTCTCTTCACCGTGTCCATGAAGTGGTGGCAATGCAGCAATGATTCTCCGGATACTCTCGTATCCATCGGTATTCGTCAGAGGATGGAATCTACTCCCTTGTAGGAGTGAAAAGATTTTCGGTAACACTTCTTCATTTTGATGAGGCTCCTCCTCAACGGGTGTCTCCTTGAGATCTTGGGCTTTAATGACCCTCCGAACTTTTTTATTACAATTCCTCCTTTGAGTTTGGGTCAGCGGTACAGTCCTCAAACTTGATCTGATCTCAAACACAGGTGGTGGAACAGTTAATCCCTCAGTTGGATCCTCAATAATCAATACTTCTTTCCTCTTAGTAGCACGGGGCTAGTAGGTTTAGCGGGTGCCACGATGGCAGTAGTTTTAGACTTCTTGGAGGCAGGGAAGTATTGAAGGCAGTTTAGACTGAACTCTGCAGATGGTTCCTGTTTTTCTGGTGCGGCAATCTTCATCACTACAAATGAGGCTTTCCCAAGGATGACCTCGAGATCTTCAAATCTGACTCTAAATTTGATGGTACGAGCGAGGTTACGGGCTTCGTGACTTGTTGGCAGGTTGCAGGAAAAGGTCAGTGTTGGGTAGATCATTGCAGCAGGCTTTAAAAACAAAAAGTTTTGG
>NEWO01000178.1:69325-86989 GCA_003013225.1 Phalaenopsis aphrodite
TTAATTTATGGATATTTTAAAATCTTGTTTTAAGAAAAAGTGTAAAATTTCATTAGTATAAGAAAATTTCAAAGCGCGCACAGCACAACACGATTTGGTTTAATTTGCAAATAGCAAATCAAATTTGGAAGGGGGATGTGAAGTATTTTAGGACTCAGTGCGTGACCAATTTAGTGACAGACAACGCCCAGGTGGAACTAGTCCACCGACACACCTACTCGGGGTCTGATCCCACATGAAAATTTAAAAAGGCCTTATTGGCCTTCTGAACCCCTCTGTTCAATGATGGTTGAACAGCTAGTCCTGAAGTCCATAGAGTTAGTTTTACTTTCCCAAGCAAAAATGGGTAAAGTATGCCAACGGAAGAAGGGTAATTTGGTCCAAGAGGGACATGGACATATTACTGATGGTGTGAAGATAATATTTCTTGATTTATATGGAGAGAAAAGCTTGTCCCAAGTAGAGTCGCCAGAAGCTGTCGGTGCTATTTTTGGTTAGAGTTGCCCGTAAGAAGCTGTCGGTCACCGGAATCAAAATCTCATCGCCCGCTTCGGAAGGATGTTTAATTTACATATATATTTAGTTTTAGTAAAAAATATGAAATCAAACTGACCCCATATTTTTCATAGTTTAAATGAAAGAGCACTATACCTTAAACCCTATATCTATCCCGAAGGATAAACACAAGATTTGAAGATGAGGCTCGATCAAATAAACTAAGGAATATATGACATCTGTTTGATCTGCGAAACTTTTATATTTGCCGACAAGTTCCCCTATTTAATGTAAAGATTTAAATAGGGTTTATATTAAGCTGGGTTCGTACATGCTTCTTATAAGGGCAAGCCTCCATAGTTTATTACATCTTAAATGACCAAAGTCACCTAAGAAGTCTCTCAATAAAATTGAGGAAATATTATCTTCAAAAAGTTTCAAAGGGTAAGACTTTTCAATGAGATCGGACATAGAGGTGTGAAAGGGGATTTGTTCAAATTTGGAACATTTTGTTGTAGAGTCCAAAGAAGGAAGAACTAGGGGATGTCATGAATTCAGAGGAGAACCTCTGTGACTTTCCAAGCTATTCTAATGTTTGGCTTTAGTTTTAAGGAGAAATGTTTAGATGTTTCATCCTGCCAATTTTATTAGTTAGGGCTTACATTCATGTGAAACGATCACACAAATAACCTGGAAGATGTGAGGATTTAGGTCGTGACAAACGACAACCTCGGAATCCTAAGATGAGTTAGGGCTTATTGTACAGTAGGGCTATACAAAGGCCTTAAGATAAGATGAGGATTTACGTTGCATAAGCAAGAAACCTCGAAGTCCTATGGCTTTGTTTCTTAAGTCTAAGGAAGGGAGATTGGTTTAGCTAGGGAAGACAGGTTTTGGTGTTGAAGATGACCATGTTGCCCACCATGCTAGCTCTAAGCTCCTTGCCGCGACGAGTTTGAGTTTTCTAGTGTGTCAAGTTATGATGTCAAATCAGGTGGCCCTATTGTTGAAGTTCTTTAAATCTTATGGCAGCATGTTAAAGTTGATTAGAGCGACAGCGGTTAGGATCATACGGTTCTCTTGTTCTGACACCACTATTTTCTATTGGATTCATTTAGTCCAAATGAACTTACTAAACTCAACTTAATAAGTTCTCAACTTAATGAGTTCCGTAATTTCATTTAGACCATGGGAAGCCTCGTTAGCAACCATAGGTTACCTTCTCTGAGGGATTCCCGATCATCCGATAGAGATGTCTTAATTTAGTTGAAGTTGTAGTTTTTTGTGATGTTTGTGATTAAATTTTGAGTTGTTTTATATTTTGAATGTTGTGGCGGTGAATTTTATCTTAGTTGATTTTAGTTTTGGTTTTATGGCTACCCTGATAGTTTTAGTTTTCATACAGGGTGGTTTCTTTGTTTAGCATGCAAATTTACAGGTATAAAAGTACAATATGAAAGTACAAGAAAGACAATGCTGAAAAACAGTAAAAGTGTACCTAGTGAGTCTTCTTGTTTCACCACCTGAAACTTAAAAGACATGTTAAGGTAGTTCATGTAGAGGCAAAAAGGTAAGGTTTTGGTAATTTTCTTAACCGTATGTCATATTTTGGTGGGTCCTTAAGAGTTTAATTAAGGATGATGTTATCAAGCAAAATATATTAAGTTTAATAGATCTCTAAGGTATCCAACAGATCTAGAGAAAGAAGCAGGTCTGTGCTACTCTCTCACTGCCCGGTGGAAAATCCTGAGTTCGTTTAAACTTATTATGTTGCTTAATAATTCATCCTGTTACCCTTAGTGCTCAGTGAGGATTGATGTATTAATTATCCTTACGAGTTAGGTAATTATCATATGTAATTTAATTTTGAAAATTATGCGCGTGAAGACTCTTAAAGAGGTAAGTTAGTGTTATTAGAACACTTCGCCAAATTTTGATCTTAATTGAGCTTGTAGTGTTTAAAAGATGTTTTGTTTTTCTAATCCTCATTTAATCAGTCTTGATTTAGCCTAAGTCACTACTAGCCTTTAAGACCTAAGTGAGTGTCTTAATTAATATTGAAAAGGTTAAATTTTAGGTGGTCATGATTCATGATTTGAATTTTATTTGAAAATTAAAATAGGGATAATAAATTGATTAATTATTAACTTCAAAAGTCATACCCCTAAATCTTAGGTTCATTTTATTTTAATAATCTCCCAAATTTTAATAATTTAGAAATTTATTAACTTATCTTTTCAATTAAGAAAGTGAGGATAGTTTCTACCAATTAAGTCCTTGTGTTTCAAACATCCAAATTAAGATCAGACGTTACCCATTTCCCTCTTTAAATTAAGCCTAAATGTTAATTAAGGCGAAATCTCCAAAATTACACATTTGCCCCTAAGGGTCTAACACTTCATAATTTGTCAAATTCAATTCAAATGACTTTTAAATTTTTATGCTACCTCATTCATGGGTCAATTAAGACATCATAGGAAAAAATGTGATTTTTAAAAATTTAATTTATTTTGTATAATTATTTTCATGCAAAAATAGGATTTTTTAAAGAAAATTCCTAACTTGACCAAGGTAAATTCTAATTCCTTGAAATTTTTACAAGAGGTAGGCTTAGAAAAGAGAAGCATTTGGACCAAATATCATGATTTGTTGAGTTTTATTTAAATTTTAAGAATTATTTCAAGTTCTGAGGTATTTAATAAATATAAAATATTTTAAATGGGGAAAATTAGTTTTTTGTATTTTTTAAAAGTCCTTCTAAAGGAAAATATTTGTGTACATAAGATGTACGCAGCGTTGCGTACGTCCAGGGGTTATTCAGGGGGTACAGGGGGGTTATATCGGGGTTATACCCCTATGTAACCTCCCTGTAACCTACGAATGAGTTATGTGCTTATGTAATTTCATGGGTACAAATAAGTTACACGGAGGTTACAAGAGAATTACACAGAGTTAGAGAACTTAGAGGAGAAGATTTTATATTTTTTTGAATTTTATTTGATTTTTTGGATCTATTTTAATGAAAACCCATTTTAGCCTTTAAAAATTATTTTTAAGCTTTAAAATTCAATATCTTTATTTATGAAATCAGGAAAAATATTTCAATTGTTCCTAAGTGCTTAGGAAATAATTTAGAACATTTCCATGAATTTTTTATTTTTGTGATTTTTAGGAATTTTTAATTATTTAAATATTTAAGCTAAAAATCAAGTTTTTATTTTAAATATTATTTTCTTTTTATAAAATACCCCTGATCAGAGAGAACTTAAAAAAATAAGTTTTATAATTTTTCAAGTTATATTTTGATTTTTAAAAATCATTTTTCTGCCAAAAAATGTTAATTAACTTGAAAAATCAATTTAAGTTATCAAATGAACTTAAAATACTTTGAAATTTTTAAGGTGAATTCTCTAGATCCTAAAAAATAGTAGAAATCAAAAATCAAGTCATTTTTTTCTTTGTATTTCTCAAAATTAATTATCTTAGTTATTTAGGGTTTGTGAAGATTATGTGCATTTTAAATGACTTGATTTATGAAAAAATTTTCTAAGGGTTCTCTGGTCATAGTAAACCTTCAAAAATTTTCTTGGAATTTTCAAATCGACATGCTAATTATCATGATTAATTGATGCGAATAGAAGACACAAACTTGAAAAATATGGATCTCTGTCTAAGAACCTCCTCTAACTTTGATAGAGGCAACAACATGCTAAAATTTCAAGCCATGATAATGTTCCTACATGCATGGAGAATTAAAACATTCAAATCAGTGTTTAATTAATTAAAAATAAAATATGCATCAAATGGACTTAAAATTATTTTCACATTATTCTCCTCTATTCACTGAGCAGGAGGGTATTTTTATTTTATTTTTGTGGTTTTTCTACACCAAGATATGAATTTTTAAGTTAGGGGTATTTAAGTAAATAAGGAAAAACCCTATTTATCTATTCAAACAGCGCGTTCTGACTAGATCCTAGGCAACTCTGAAGGCACGTGTGGCGGGCTCTGGTTGAACACCGCCATCCACGTAGGTGCTGACTCGGCCCACGGTTTCTGTTCCGAAGCACTGACTGACTTGATCTCCTTCGTCCATTTGATGCACGCTTGATCCAATGGCTCCCCGTCATCATCCACGATGGAGTGATCCCGTCACCGTCCACACTAAAACCTTAAGATCTCAGCCTAGACTTAACAAATCACTTTGGTTTTGATCCTATGGACTCGTCAAAGTAAGACGAACACATCCATATGATAATCATGTAATTAAATTAAGCCTAATTAAATGGAGAATCAAAATGGGCTCGGGAGGAAGAGAAGTTTTATACCTTTGTTTTGAGAAGTGAAGCTTTGATCAGAGGGTCTTGGCACGTTCGTTATGATCCAAAGAGGCTAGAGATTGAGTCTCTGCTCTTGGTGTGAGGCATAGATATGATTTTGATCACGGCTGGATTTGGGTGTTGGTCTAGAGTTATGTTAGAGGCTCTGTGGAAAAGGGATTTTATGGGTCATTGGCTTCTTTCTTGGTTGTGAAGCTGTGGGCACAAGTAATTGAAGTTTGGTGGACTGTGGAAGAGTTTTGAGCTCTGTCCTGGTTTTTTGGCAGAGGTTTGAGCTTAAAATTGAGCTTCCATAGTGGAATTCAGTAGGGGAAAAGGGTTAGATTGCATTGAGGGGATCTCAGAGAAGCTCTGTGAGAAGTTTGGGGGGCTCTCTCTAAGAAATTTCCAGCACACCTCCCATGGTCGTAGAGGTGAGTTTTTATAAAAATGGTCATGGGGTGGTTCTCAGGGCAAAAATTTGGGTGCATTGTGGTGCTTAGGTGGAGGGCAGAGGAGCTCTACAATTTGGTTTGGCTGAGCTGGCCTCTAGGTTTGATTTGGGTGATGTTCCATGGGGGTGGCTCTTGGTTTTGAGCTACTCTGGTGACTAGGCCGATTGACCATGGCAGGGGGAGGTGGCTAGGTGCTTAGGGCATTTAGTGGAATCTGTCAAAGCAACTTAATGCATAGAGGTTTAGTTTTGGTAAGGGTATCTTAAACATGTGCATTTTTGGAAATAAAATCCTTTAATTTGGGGGAATTTTGGTCCATGGCTTAGTTTAGGTGGTCATATGGGTTTTGGCTCAGTCTTGGGGTCTAACCAATGGCTGAGGTGGAGTTAAATTGATGACTTTGGGGTAGTTAGGTCATCTTTAATGCATAGGTTCAATGCGGCTTCAAGTGATCAAAGTTTGGGTTTAGGCCAAGTTAGCCATGTCAATTGGCCTAATTGATTGATCAACATTGTGTAGTTGATTGTTATGAAGATTTTGGTGAAGGGTTGAAGTGATTTTGAGTTCAATTGGTAGGTCAATTTGAGAGATTTTTGGAATTTGGTCAATTTTGGGTATGTTGGGCTGGACATTGGGCTAGGTTGGGCTAGCCTTGGGCTAAGTCCAAATTAAATGGTTCAAATGACCAAGGGAGATGTTTTGAATATTTTTCATGAAGGGATAGAGTGGAAATTTTGGGGTTAAGGCCCTCAATTTGGTGAGATTTTGAGACATGGCCAATTTGAGGCAAATTTGGGGCTTTTGGGACTTAAATTGAAATCAAATGAAATTAAGGTCTCACCAAGGACAATTGAAGTTTAATTTTAATGTATGGGATGTTATGAATATTTTTCAACATAAATTGTGGCTAATTGAGTACGTTATGGGTTCAATTTGGTGGAACCAAGTCTTAGGGCCAAAATTGGGTTTTTGGTTTAAATCAAAATTTGGGTCAAAATGATGAACCAATTGAGCTTGGATTTGGTCTAGATTGGTCATATCAAGGGTAGATTTGAATTTAGAATTGAAATTGGGGTAAATTGGGACCAATTGGTTAGACATTTGAGGTAATTTGAGGAAAATATGGGCCTTTAAAGGGCAATTTGAGGGTTTTGATCAAAGATGGTCTAATTGGCAAAATTGGGTCATGTGATAGTTGAGAAAAATGAAATTGGGCATATTTGGGAGGTTTTGGGAATTTTGGGATTTTTTGGAATTTTTGGATTTTTCGGGTAAGGAGGGGTATTTTGGTAATTTGGCCAATTTTAGTGATTTTTGGTAGTTAGGGTGTTTTCAAGGTGTTTGAAATGATTTTTGAACCAAGTTGGGTATTTTGGCTAGATTTGGAAATTTTGGCCAAATTTGGGGTCCTAAATGTATCTAGGTAATTTGGGGGAACTTAGGGGCAAAAGGCTAGGTTGGGTATCTTGGTAGAGTTGGAGTACCAACCACCATCAATAAGTCATGGACCAATAGAAACCCCATTTTGGGTCCTCTATGTAGTGGTCTTAGCAAAACCCTAGCCTAGGGCTAGTGGGTTTAGGGAACCACCTACAGGAGTCTCCCAAAAGTATCATAGGACCAAAGCCTAGAAGTTCTGGGTTTAGGGTAGTGAGTGATTGTGAGTGCAAGTGGGTTCCTTAGCCCTAGACCAACAACCATGGTCAAACCTAAGGTCCGGCAGTCCTAAGGGTGACTCATCTTGAGTGTCCCCTATAGTGACCCCACATATGTGGAACTCCAAGTTGAGTAGAGAAGAGTGTAGAATTAATAATGGTGAGGCTTCCATTTCTAGTTTTCTAAGAATAGTCAATAGAAAAGTCCTATGGCTAGACCTTAGGCTACTAAAGAGGAAAAACTAAACCTTAACCAAAAGTGAGGTCAACAAGGGCATATGATTGATTCTAACTTATCATATGAGACTTTAAATACCATAAACAACTCTTATTCTAGCTTTCACGACCCAATTTGGAAGAACCATCCTAATTTTAACTGGAATCACACTACTTGGGGTAGAAAGCAACAATGGGAAAATAATCATGCAAATCCTAATGGAAGTTGGAATAAATAGGGGAACACAAATTATAGACGTTCATATTCATTGGACTCTAACAAAGATTTTGAGGATAAGAAGATGTCTATGGAAGATGTGGTATTGCAAATGGGAAACCAGTTGTAAAGTCAAAATGTTGCAATTAGAAACATAAAGAATCGACTGAGACAAATTGTTATTTCACTTAGCAATATACCTCAAGGAACACTTCGTAGCAACACTAAGATCAACCCTAAAGAGAACAATAATGAACAGGTAGAAGCTGTCCAATTAAGAAGTGGAAGAGAGATAGATGATGTATTTAAAAAAGAGAAAGAAATTGAGAGAGAAACAAAGAAAACTAGAAGTTCTCAAGAACATGTTTCTAAGGGTCTGGAAAATTTAATATCTCCAATTAAAACCAATTTAGAAAAACCATCACCTCTATTTTCTCAAAGACTTAGACATCAAGAGTTGTATAAACAATTTTCAAAGTTCATGGAAGTACTTAAGAAGTTAGAGATAGATATTCTTTTTGTTGAAGCTTTGAAACAAATGTCAAATTATGTAAAGTTTATAAAGGAGATATTAAATAAGAAAATAAAATTTGGGGATTATGAGACAACTGTACTAAGTGAGGACTACACCGTTATACTTCAGAAAAAGCTTCCTCATAAACTTAAAGATCCTTATAGCTTTACAATTCCTTATGCAATTAGAGAAAGATTATGTAGAAAAGCTTTATGTGATTTAGGATCGAGCGTTAATGTGATGTCTTTATCTATATTTAAAAGGTTTGGTTTAGCTGATATTTCTCTCACTACTGTAACCCTTCAGTTAGCTGATCGATCTATCATTTATCTAAAAGGGATTATAGAAGACGTGTTTGTTAAAGTGGATAAATTTATCTTTCATATGGACTTTATTGTATTAGATATGAAGGAAGATAAAGAAAATCTTATTATTTTGGGGAGACCTTTTCTTGTTACTTGACAAGCTGTGATAAATGCATAAAAAGGAAAGTTTATTATGAATATTAATGACCATGAAGACACTTTTGATGTGTTAAAGACTATGAAATATCCAGCTAAGAGAAAAGATGATGATTGTTTTTAGAGGGATGAAATTTATTATCTAAGTAAAGACTATTTCCAAAGAAGAATTGAGAGTAATTTAACAGATGGGATCGAAATGGACTTTCATGATGAGTCTAAAATGTTGTTTAAAGAAGACTATATGTATGTTCAGGAGAGGTGTGAAATGATGGACATTACCGAAAATAGTAAACTTTTAATTCCATTTGTTGAAAAATCTCATGAACTTAAAATTAATATACCCCATACAATTTTAAAGCTTGCTTATTAAGAGAATTCATCTACACCACCTGTCTTTATATCTTCATAATCGACTCAATCATAAGATGAACTTGAATTGAATGATGAAATCAGTAAAAGATCTCTTACGAAAGTGTTATTCAACATCACTGAATGGCATATTCCGTGGTATACAGATAAAATGAATGAGATTATGATGCTGGGGTACATTATTAATGTGATTAACAGGTTACACCCCAGAGATTCTACCTAGTGACCTTGAGATAAACCTTAAGCAGATGAACGATGAGCAATATAAAGTTATCAAACAAATCTTTAGAAGAGAATTTGAAGATATGTTTCAAATGAACTTTGAGTTGAGAAATGCAGATAAGGAGATTGAAAGACCAATGAAAGAATTTCCTAAGGAAATAGAAAAACCTATTTCCTCAACTAAGATAAATATGGAAAGGTCACCTCCACCATTTACTCAATAATAAGGGGAAAAATTAGAAAATAACTTGAAACAGAAGAGCAATCTAGTAGAATTTGATCCAGATATGAATTGTCTAAAGAGAATCTAATCCAAAATTTTGGAGATCTTGAATTATCTTATAAAGATCCATTTCTTATAAATTTTAAGAACGATATTAATATGAAAATTAAGAAAATTACTAGAAGAATATTAGATCTAGAAAATGATATGAATCAATATGAAAAGGAAGAGCTAAAAGAAAATTTTAAATTCGAGGACTTTGTAGGAATCCCTGGATCTGTAAAAGACAGGGTGATTAATCAAGGTTTACTTAATTGGAATTTTGATCCAGGTGGAATCGTTTGTTGAGCTAGCGACGTTAAACAAAGTGCTTTATGGGAGGCAACTCATAGTTATCAGTGTGGTTTGATTTAGTGTGCTTAAGAGTTATAATTGTTAATGTTGTATTGTGTTTTCTTTAGTGTGGATTGATCGGTTTGATTGATGATTGGTAAATGTTTGGATTTTAGTGGTTTTAATTTGCTTTTTGTGTTTTATGAGAGGAGTGATTTTTTAACTTCTTATTATGGCTAGATTTTATGTTCTCTTGTATTAGTTGGAGTAACAAGTCCACTACAACTTGGGTCTCACCCGGACTTGAGTTTTACAAGAGACATTATGAATTTAACTGTGACAATTCTATCTCAATTTTGTTACTTCCTTTCTTTGACCTTGTTTTCATTTGGTAAAATAGCTAACATATTTGATGAGTAACATGTGGATGAAATTTATACTATTCTTATAACTGTTCGAGGTGCTTAATTAATGAAATATGGTGACACCTGAGGTTGGTGTTTGCTAGCCAATATATCAGAGATAATCTTATATTTAGGAATAAAATTATTTATAAGTACCCAATATATCCGTGTAGTGATTCCGTTAGAAATTGGAAGTAAGTTAGTGAGATGCGATGAGTTAAAGAAAGAAATGACCTCATTTATTTTGTTTGTTTGTGTTTGTGTTACATATTATATAAGACTTGAAGAATATTTTTATATTCCTATGCTGATACTTGTTATGCTAGTAGACTTTTGTTTAGTTAATTTCATTCTGGCATGTTTAAGTTAGATTTACTTTCTACTACATGTTTTCTATCCCGAAAAATAATTGTAGATGTTTTTTATAGACATTTGTGGTAGATAGAATTTCTAAACTATTTTTCTTCCTACTTATATCTTTTGTACTAAATGCTATACATGTTAAAAATAAAGTTTAGGGGTAGGAAGAAAAATAAAATTTTAAAGTGAGTATACTTCCTTTAAATTTAATATTATTACAAGCATGTTTTAGGCTAGATTTACTTTCTTTTGCAATCATTCTATCCTGATTATGAATGTATATGAATTTGATATGATGTTGTAGTAGTAAGTAGATTCAACTTTTAATTTTTCTTCCTATTACATTTTATGGAATTAAGTGTAAAATACTTAAAAATGCAAGTTTGGGGGAAAAGAAATTTTTCTTTTGAAAAGAAACAAACTAAATTTTATTGTCCTCAATTAACTATAATTTTAAAATTAATTTAAAATGACCTTGAATATTGGAGTTTAACTTTAAATGACTATATTTATGTTTGTAAATATTATGGTAAATGTATTTAAAAGTTTTTAATAATAAAAATTAATTCTAAAGTTAAAGATATTTGCTATGAAAGGATAAGACTATGTTTTTCTATTTAAAATAAAAGAAATTGTTTTCTTTTGAGTATTAAAAATTTTAGAGTTTCATGTAAGAAGAAAAGAATGAAAATTTATGAAAAATCATAAACTAATATGAATTTATAAAGTGAATAAAGGTAAGGAGTTTTATATTTAAGCAGAGGATGGTGAATTTCAAAATTAATAAAGGTTATCCAGATATGGTAATCCTCACTTTAAAAAGAAAAAGAAAAGAAAGGATTGAAAAGATCCTAAAAAAAGAAAAAGAAAAAGAAAAAGAAAAAAAATGAAAAAAAGAAAAGAAAAATGAGTGAGGAGAAGCTTGAGGAGATGCTTAATCAAAAATTGGCTTCACTTGAATCAACTTAAGGAAAAGGCTTTGTTACATTTTCTAAACTTGTATTGGAGTATTAATAGCATTACTAGTAAAGTTTTCATGAAGTTATTTTTCATATGAATGTTCTAAGTGTCTTTAATATGAAAAATTGCAATTCTTCTTGAAATGTGAAAAAATTTAGAAATCTTAAATTTGATTACTAAGTATTCTTAGACTTAGAGTTTGAATCTAAGTTATTAAAGGTTTTTCTTAAATTTTCCTATTTTATTTACTAAACTAAAGTATAGAAGTTTATAATTTAATATCTATCTTAAGTCATATTTTTATGTTGTAAAAGGGTTACTTGAGGACAAGTAACATTTAAGTTTGAGGGATTTTGATACGCCTAAAAATTGTTCAATTTTTCATATGTTTTCAATGCCTATATTTGGTGATTTTCACTGATATTGCACTTTAAATGAAGACATTTTGTATATTTTTTCATTTCAGGTACATGAAATGGAGTTTTGGAGAAAAAGAAGCAAAAATGACGCAATTTGGAGTAAAAATGAGCAAGAAAGAAAATTCTATCCTGACACATTTTGATATATCTTTCTATGCTTTAGGCTTAATCTCTTTTACACTTCTCACATATTTTTTAATGAAATTACATTTTAAATAAAGCTTATTTTCATACTTATTTTGTAGGTCTATCTGTTAAGAAAGAAACACAACTGAAACTGGGCAAAACAGAGCTAAAATAGAGCCAAACGAAGCAAAATGGTGGAGCTGCGTAGGGTGGGCGCTGACGGCGTCAGAACCAGCACCGACGGCACCAGAGTGCAAAAAGAGACATGAAAATGGTGTCGACGACGCCCAAAATGGCACTGATAGCACCTGAGATGGTTTGGACTCATTTCTGGGCAAATTTCTAGAGGATTCAATGTATTTGGACGCTTTTTGGAATGTTGCTTGTGGCATCTCTTGGGAAATTCATCCCTACACTATAATAGAGTGCTTTTATGTCAGAAAAAGTGGTGTGTGTGAGTGAAAAAATGAGGAGAATGTTTAGAGATCTTAGAATAGGAGTAGAAATATAGATTTCTACATTTTTGGAGAGATTAGTGAGGAGATTTTGAGAGAATTTGTAAGGGAATGTTCTAGCATTGCATGGAACAGTGAGAGACTTTGTCGGAGAGATTTTCATCTTTCTTTCAAGGAGAAAAAGTTAAGTATTGTGTTCTTCATTATCTTATGATTTTTTAAATACTTATCTAGTGGATTTGCTTTGATTTAATGAAATTTTTTGTTATGTTTTCTTTGTGCTTTGTGATGTATTTCTCTTACTCTTTCTTCTCTTTTGGAAATAATGACATGAGAAGACTATGTCATTATTTTCCTTTTACTTTTTTTTGCAATGAGTAGGATTCATGTTTAGGATATTGGGATGCATGCTTCAAGAAGTTTCTATTATAAATGTGATGGTTTTTACTTGCATTTCATTTACAGTACAATAAAAGCCTGTTGTAGTGTTAAAATTTGTTGTAATTGCATTAAGACCTGAGAGGGCAGTGTAATTCTCAACAAAGTGGAACCACATTCAAATTCCATGGATGGTGAAGTTCATGGGGGTTGAGTGCAAATAAATAGGAATATATAGATATATATATATATATATATTGTTGGGCGTAGAATTGAAGATTTTGGTGACAAACTAAAATCCCCAATTTAATCTTAGAGTTTAAGAACTAAAGTGAGTGTTAGCCTTCAGGGGAAGGGAAGTGAGAACCGTGGAGTGAGAGTCAGTATCCTCCCAGCCTAACCATGACTTTAGGGACTAAATTTGAGATTAGCCAATGACTTTCTATAATACTGAATCAGGGTAGAGAATTAAAAATTGCTCCTATTTCGTACATACAATATTTAATGTATCTCATTTCTTTATATTATCCAATTCACTACATAAGAATAGTAGTTTTTAACATCTTAAGATTCTCCAAACCAAATCATCAAGAAAAGGTCATCTTTAGAATTAATATTTACTAAAGGACATTTTTGTAATTTTGGTAATTTTGGGGTAATTGATGTGCCCCTAGCGTGTGTTGTTTTCCTTTGTGTTTTATGTCAATTTAAATCCCTTGTATAGTGCCAAAAACTTGACCCATCCTGAAATTACGTAGTACCAGGGATTTAAATTGTATTTTTCATTATCTTATGATTTTGTAAACACTTATCTGCGTAATTTTGTATTTCAGTTTGTCACTATAATTTTAATGTATTTTTCATTATCTTATGATAAGAACTAAAGTGAGTGTTAGCCCTTAATTTTTTCTTTTAAAGGGCATTTTTATAATTTTGGCAATTTCCGTATTTCCCCAAAAGTATGTTTCAAAATCCTTAATTTTAAACTTGGTTTCATTAATTAGGAAGTAAAATTATATTTCATACGTATGTGACCGTATAGAAAGGTTTCCTTGACTAGATGAAGCTATAGGAACAAAACCCCATGTGATTTCGTTGAGTATCGAGCGAGATCTTAGGGTTTTAGTGTGGATGATTCTCGGTTTAGAATAGATGGGGATGATGAATGGATGTCATCCATCCGCACATGTATTGTTTGAACGACATAGGAGGCATCGAATGGGAGAACGTTTAATAAAGCGTAGGCCGAGTTAGCGCTGACACGAAAGGTGGCATTGAATGGGAGCACGCCGTGTGGAGTGTTAGAGCTGCAAAGGATCCAGTCAGTGCCGCATGGATAAGTATAAAAATAGGGCATCTTTTATTTATTTAAATTCAAAAACTTTAATAATTCATAACTTGGTGTAGAAAAATCATAAAAATAAAATAAAAATGCCATGTTTTTTGTAGAATAGAGGAAAGTATTATAGACTAAAAATAAGAATTATTTACTTTGTATTGTGTTTTCAATTAATTAAATACTCTAGAGAGTATTTTAATTATATTTAATTAAATATTAATCACCTTGGCTTAGAATTTGGAGGGCTTATTTTGCATATGGTTAGAGATGTTCTCTGATTTTTCCAAAGTCAGAGAACACTAAAAGCCCCAATTTTCAAGACTAGTTGCCTATTTTTATCTAAAATAATTATATAAATTAACACATAAATCATAAAAATATGAGACTTATTTTGGTAGTTTTCTTGTGGTCAGGGGATTCTATGAAAAATAAAAAATGAGTTTGAATAAGTAAGTACAATACTATAGCTAATTAAGTCATTAAAACTCATAAAAAATTAAATTAATAAAATATAATCTTAAAAAAACATCTCAATTGTTCCACACCATAAATAACGAGTATTTTAACACACTGTAAAAATTTAAAACCCATTTGAAGTTTATTTTTCAAGGTAAATGGGATTTTGCATTAAAATAATTATAATAAAAAAATATAATTAGGAAAATTATGAAAAGTGGTTTAAGTGTTCCTTGTGATCAGAGGAACCTAATAAAAATAAATTTATATTAAAATAAATAGTTCATTTATGAGCTACTTTAAATTAAAAATATTTAAAAATAATTAAAAATTGCAAAATTTTAAAAATACTCCAAAATATTCCTAATTATTCAGTGATCACTTCAGACCCGTTAAAAATTTTTCCTACTTTTTCTAATGTAGTTATGTATTTTTAAATGCTAAAAATATTTTTTCCTTAATTTTTCATTAAAATAATTATAACAAATTAAATAAAAAATCATAAAAATGAAAAGTTTATTTCTCTAAGTTCTCTGGATTTAGGGAGATTTAAAAATATAAAAAAGTAATTTTTGAAATAATTTTTTTTAGTTTAATTAATCACTATAATTAATAAATAATTAAAATAATTAAAATATAATTTAAAAAATCATGAAATTTGGTCTAAGTGGTCCTCTAACCTTGGTTAACCTCCAATAATTTTTCCATTATTAAAAACTTTTCTTTGATTAATTATATAAAGTAACATTAAAAATTCTTAGTTTTGAGCTAAAATAATTATTAAAAATTAAATAAAAATAAAAAAAATCATTATTTCCCCTCTGATATTTTAATTGACCCATGAGTGAGGTGCAATAAAAAATTTCTAATTCATTTGAATTGTATTTGATGAGTTATGAAGTGGAGAGCCCTAGAGGCAAATGGTAATTTTGGATTTTGATGCCCTAATTAATTTTTAGGTTAAGTCAAAAGGTAAATGGGTAGCCTTGATCATAAAAAAACTCTTTTGTATGTTTAAAACACAATGGATTAAGAGGTAGAAACCAACTTGTCACATTTTTCATAACAAGAGTAAAATTGGAATTTTCTTGAATTATTATGACTTGGAAGTCAATTCAACTGGATGAACCTAAGCCCTCCAATCATTTTATCCTAAACCCAATGCTCAAGGATTTGAGTCTTCTCTAAGGTATTTAAATCCTTGTGAGAAACTAGAAATATTTTGTTTTTGCCATTATGGATCATCGAGCTTGTGTAAGTCCGAGATTTAGGTGGCTAAGGCAATGACGATAATGTTAATGTGTGCAAAAACGAGGGATACGATGTAGGATTTTAGAATAGTATCGCCTACCTCAGAGACCTTCAATAAAAGGAGAGGATAAGGACCAATGATATTATTCGTCGACTCTTGAGGGGATGATTGTCTCCGATAATCTTAGGTCGTTTTTTGTCCTAGATCGATTAAATTAATTAACCTTTGGACTACACCATTTTACAAAATGTTTTAAATGAAAATCTCCCTCGCAACAAAAATCTCTTTTCATGATGAAACAAATCATATATTCATGAAAGCTAAATTTAAAAATGAAAATTTATAAAGGTCATCGGTTAATCACTTGGATTGAGGTTAACACTGCCCTCCATAGGTTATCGGATTGGTAGCTCTCACTTAAGGTCGGGAAGCACACAGTCCAGCTCCGAGCCCCCACCTTTACCAATGTATTGCACTTAGTTTTGATTTTCCATATGTGATTAAGGGTTTTCTTTTACTTGCTCGTATTTTTCTACGACTCATTTTTTTAACTTTTTAGTACTGGATGCTCCTGTTTAAACTCCTGCAAATATATTATGCTTTATTATGCTAATCCTGCAGCGGTAGCAGAGGCCCCTGTACACATTTATATTTTATGCCATGCAATTTTAATTATTTACTTTAAAATATTTTCTTACCTGCATTTATTTACTTTACCTACAAAACTATTCTAAAACAAAAAAATTCCAAAACGTGTTCTCAAAATTAAAACAACATCTTTTTTAAAAGAAAACAAAAAGCATAATACGTCCTTTTGGATTTACCAGAGTCTCTCGGCTGAGGGAACCTATGATTGCTAACGAGTACGCTTAACAACTCATTTAGACTAAGTAAATTTAAATAAAAATAGTGGTATCAGAATGAGGGAACCGTGGGATCCTAATTGTCGTCGCTCTAATCAACTTTAAACCCCCCAATAAAACATTTGAACAAAAAAACCAAAACATTGAAACATACAAGGTGAAACCTTTGAACTTTGATCCTGGAGCTAACACTTCAAAGAGGAGCTTGGAGCAAGCTGAAGCAAACAGAGGACAACATTCTACAACACCAAATCGATCTACAACAACAATCGTCTCTTATAAATAAATAATAATCCATAAGATTTTAAGGCTATTTTCCTAGTGCAACATAAATCCTCACCTCATCTTTAGGCCTTTACATAATCATGTTGTGCAATTTAGGCCCTAACTCGCTTTAGGCTCTGAGGTTGTCTTTCGTTACGACATAAACTCTCCTATCTTCGGGGCTATTTGTGTGATTACGTCATGCAAATGTAAGCCCTAATAAATGAAATTGGTAGGATGATATATTTAATAATATATCTTCGAAAATGAAGTCAAACCATATGATAACTTGGGAAGTCACCGAAGTTCTCATGAGGATTCGTGACATACCCTAGTTTTCTTGCTTCGGATTCCATAATAAATGTTCCAAACTTGGGCATTTTCCATTTGATACTCCCTTGTTCAACCTTGAAAATTCCTAAACTTTAAAATTTTTATATACATATATTTTTTGATCTAAATCGAGAGTTTTTTTAGGCGCTTTCGATTGTCTAAGATGTAATTAACTATAGAGGCTTGCCTTATAGGAAACTTTAGAACCCAGTCTAATATAAACCTATTGACCTCACTTTTGGTTGAGGTCTAGAAACTTCTTTAGTAGCCTAGGTCTAGCCATAGGACTTTCCTGTTGACTAGTCTTAGAAAACTAGAAAAGGTACCCTCACCATTAGAAATTCAAAGCTCTTTTCTTTGCTCAACTTGAAGTTCCACATATTGATCCTAACCTCTTACAATTAGTAGGTAAGATCATTATGAGAAAACTCAAGAAGAGTTCCAATAGGACTACTTGGCCTTAGGATTGACCCTACATGTTGGTTTGAAGTTAAGGTACACAATATCCTCACAATACCCTGGCTAAGACCAATATATGGGGACCCAAAATGAAGATTTCATTGATCCATGACT
>NEWO01000178.1:91232-109460 GCA_003013225.1 Phalaenopsis aphrodite
CCACATAATTTTCAAATTAAAAGGTAAATGACACTTACCTTATTCTTAGGAATAATCAATACATCAATATTCACTGAGCATCAGGTTGTTCCTAGGATGAATTATTAAGCAATATAATAAAGTTTAAATGGACTCAAGGTCTTTTACCACACATTAAGAAGGTTGCATGGACCTGCTCCCTACTCTTAATCTGGTGATGGAATCAAAAATACATAAAATATAATTATAAACACATCAAACAAAAATAATCCCATTTCTACAAACAGAAATAATTGCTGATTAAAATCTATGACATTGTGCAGCTCAGCGGCTTTCAGCCTCTCTGTTTAACGGAAATATGAACAGAAATATCCGGGGCATTTACATACATACCACCAAAATCCTATAATTTAACATATCTAACTCCTAAATCATACATTTTACATGGATACCACCCAAATCTTTCGTATCACATGAAAATACCACCGTTTTAACATTTAAGAAGTGAAAAGTCCCATTTCATTCATAGGTAAAGCAGCATGCATGTAAAAAATGAAGTTTAAACAATAAATATGTAAATTACAAAGGAATTGAATGGTAAATATGTAAATTTACTTTATTTTATTTGTCTTAGTTCTGCTGTGAGCAAGGCAAACTTTCGGTGTTGGGATAAGACTGGATGGGTCATTGCCTGCTTTATTCTTGAACAAATGTCTCCTGCTTCTGAAGATGAGTTTTCTTTTGCTGCACAGAGTACAGCTTGGAAAATCTGGAGAGGATCGCCATGGCTGACAACTACAATGTTGCATCTGGGAGAATAGATAGTTATGATTAATATGAGCAGTGGAAACAGGAAAGAGGAGCAGGAGAATATAAACTGTGTGAAATAGTATCCTAAAAATCACAAATGAATTTGTTTGGGAAATTTACATGCAAACCATGCAATTCTTATGTATTTAGATATCGAATACCCAAAGTTTATTATTTACACTTATAACGCCATTGTGCATTAATCCTCTACATAAAAAGGTGTAATTCACTTTTTTAAAAAATGCAGTGTTAGTTGTGTTTTTGATGTGTTATTGAAGGTTTGAGCGGTATGCATGTAAATATGAATGTTTAGATGTTAGATATGTAAATACATAAGAATTGTGTCATATTTATTTTTCTAATAAGAAAGAATAAATATACCAATTTGGATGCATGAAAGCTTGAGTTATATATCAATTAAGGGAAATTTACATATCTAGCACACAATTCTTACATGTTTAAACATCTCGCACCTCAACTTTAATATATACATACATAGCATTTTGATGCTTTTAAATTTATGCATGGAGATGTATATTTTGCTTTTAAAAAGTGGAGATAGTGCAATTTTTTATGTGATATTAAAAATTTGAGTGCTATGTATATAAATACGAAAGTTTAGATATGAATATGTAAATCCGTAAGAATTTTTTGTTATGCAAGTAAATGCTCCATATATTAGATGCGATATGAGTTTCCATTGATAGACTACAACAACAACAACAACAAGCCTTTATCCCACTAAGCGGATCGGCTACATGAATCTTTCTTCTCCGTTGTGTCTTATTGAGTGTCATTTTTTTATTTAATTCTAATAAATTAAGATCCTTTTTAATACAATATGCCCAAGTTTTATAGGACCACTCTATCTTTCTTAACATAAGTCAAATCAAAATATCTACTCTCCTAATCGGAACAACAGATGGTCGATATTTAATGTGACCAAACCATTGAGGACAACTCTCTCTAATCTTGTCTGCCACTGGAGCTACACCGATCTTTTCACGGATACATTTGTTTCACATTTTATCTCTAAGTGTCAAGCTACTTATCTCAGCAACACTTAACTTAGTTTTGTGTTTTTCTTTTAAAGGATAGTGAAAAAAATATGCTAACTTTCATTTAAATATGAAGCATGGGAAGAAGCATGCTGACCACTGAGAAAACTTTGTAACAATGGTGAAAAAGTACCCTTCATATTCTGCTTCCATTGTCGTCAAAGCAATAGAAAGTCTAGAACAAACTTCTGCAACAGATTCTGCACCCTCAACTGATGTAAAAGGATCCTCCTCATCAAGGACCCATATTTCTGCATACTGTAAGTCAATATTTATAAATTAGACATTAATAATTAGATAAATTATAATATTATCATCTGTTGCAATGAATTCTTAAATAGTTCCTGAATTTGTGAGGATAAATCACAATGAGTGGCTCATTAAACAAGGATTTCACATCAAAGTGTAATAAAAAATAATTTCCCTATTTGAAAGTTCTCCTTAAAAGAAATAAAACAAAGAGAAGCTTATAAAAATGTGATTTGCAAGATCAACATACGAAAACGGCCATAGAAAGAGATTAAAATCCACTAGTGCATGATAAATACAAGATACAATTATTTGTTCTTTCAATTGTATTTTTCACTTTTATCTAACTAGTTCATGTTTAGTGCAAGGAGCCAAAATTCAAAGATTCAGAAGAATATATAAAAAATGTGATAATCATGAACATAAAATCATGCACCAAATATTAAATTTTTTGGCGGTTGTGAGATTTTAGAATAGAGAAGGACGAAATTCTCGATAGAAGAAGAGATATTTAAATCCAATTACAATACACACAACAAAAGAAACAAATAAAACAAAATAAAATAAAGAGGAAAGAAATAAAACAAAAAAAACCAAATAATAAATACATAATGAGGGAATAAAAGCTAATAATAACTAATAACAGTTAGGGATTGTCGTTATAAATCTAATACACCCCCTCAAGTTGAAGCATAGATGTCAGTCATGTTAAACTTGGATTTGAATTCATCGAACAAAAGACAGGAAAGATTTTTTGTGAGGATGGCAGCTAGTTGATCACTAAAGGGCACAAAAGAAACACAAATTTCCCCAGACTCAATCTTTTCCTTAATGAAGTGTTTATCAATATCCACATATTTAGTACGATCATATTGGGTTGGATTGTGAGCAATGTTGATGTCAGTCTTATAATACATAATAGCTACAGCGGGATGGAGGTTGGCATACGAAGTTCACGGAGCATGACGCGTAACTAGAGGTCTTCACAGATCCTCAAGGAGACATGAACCAAAATTCAGCTTCAGCACTGCTCCGTGGAACCACAAATTGTTTTTTGCTTTTCTACGTGACAAGATTTCCTCGCAGAAATGAGAAATACCTCGACGTGAAATGTCAATCATGCACCGACCCGACCCAATCAACATATGTATAAACAACAATAGCGTGAGAGGTGTGACGAGAGAATAGCAAACACGAGCTTGGTGTACTTTTTAAATAATGTAGAATCCGGTTGATAGCTTGAAGATAGTGCTCATAGGAGTCATGCATGAGTTGACTCACTGTACCAACTGCATGACATATGTTAAAACGAGTATGGGCGAGGTAGATGAATTTCCTTATAAGGCGCTGGTAGTAAGTCTTGTTGACAAATAATCTTTCATTAGGATCCATACAAACTACTGGTTTACATAGAAGAAGGTTGCTCTCTAAAGAAGAACCCCATATTTGCGCCGAGATAGACAAATGCCCTGTGATGATCGAGTCACTTCCATTCCTAAGAAGTACCAAAGATTCCAAGTCTTTCATTTCAACTGACTATGCAAGAATATCTTTCAAGGACTCCAATGTCGGAAGATCGCACCTGTAAGAACAATATCATCAACATAGACAATAAGGATAGCTACCTAGTCATTTAAGGAATGTTGAAAGAAGAGAGTGTGATTCAATTGAACCTGAGTAAAACAATGGCTCACAACCACCTTTGTTAACTTGTCGAACCAAACCCTTAGGGACTGCTTTAGCCCATAAAGGGACTTTCACAGCTTGCACACTTGCCCTCTGGAGGCAGTAGCATCAAAATCAAGAGGGAGATACATGTATGTCTCTTCTATAAGCTCTCCATTCAAGAATGCATTCTTGACATCTATCTGGAATAAAGCCCAATCCAGATTCATTGGAAGGGGCAACAGGACCCGAATAGTGTTTAATTTAGTTACTAAAACAAATGTCTCCTCATAGTCAACTCCGTAAGTCTGTAAGTACCCTTTAGCGACCAATCATGTCTTGTTGCGTTCAAAAAATCCATCAGATTTGAACTTCATGTTGAAAATCCATTGGTGTCTCATATTTTTTTACTCCGAAAAAGATCAACGTCTCACTTATGGTTCCGCCAAAGGGCATTCATCTCCTCCATTACAATTATTTTCTAGGCTAAATCAATAAAAGTAATTTCAATAGTAGTTGGGATCTAATGGTTCGTCATAGTAGTAGCAAATGCTCTATATGTCGGCGATAAACTACGAAAAGAGACATACTTTGTGATAGAATAGAGGGAGCATGTCTGATTGCATACCTTACTCGAAGAACTCACCTCCTCATTCAGGGGGTCATGCTGAGGATGTCGCCCAAAGTAGAGTCGAGGTCCTGGAAAGAGGTGGTGGGTTCCAAAGTAGGAACATTGAGACAAGAGCACCGAGTTTAGATACGAATAGTGGGAGGAGGAGATAGTGCACTCACCGGACCAACGGACTTACCAGATGGTGCACTCACCAGAATAGGGGACTCCTCAGTGACAGGAACAATGAGGGGAACATTCATAGGAGTAGGATAAGGGACAATGTCTAAGAACCGTAGCTCCCCCTCACTTTGGACCAAACTAGAAAAATAGAAAACACATTAAAAGAATGAGACATCAACACTCACAAAGATTTTGTTTGTTGTAAGATCAAGGCAAAGATAATCCTTTTGAGTGGTGGAGTACCCAAGAAAGATATATTTTATGGATCTAAGAAATGTTTACTCCAATTGGGAGCAGAGTTCCGAACAAAGACAGTGCACCCAAAAATCATGGGACAGTCTAATGTGGAGAAGACCCGATTGGCGGAAAAACATGACATCAGGACGGCTAAGGGAATTCAAAACTTGTGAATTTTAGAGAGGACTTTATTTATGAGATAGGTGACAGTGAGCATGACATCGTTCCAAAACCGTTTCAGGACATTGGATGAAACATAATGTAACAAGCAACATCGAAGAGGTTTCAATTTTTTCTCTCAGCTACCTCATTTTGTTAAGGAGTATTCGTACACGAGTTATGGTAGAAGATGCCCTTATTCACCTAGAATTCACCCAAAATAGAGTTGAAAATCTTACGGTCATTGTCGGTTCGAAGGACCTGAATGAGAGTTTTGAATCGAGTTAAAATAAATGTGTAGAAGTTTTGGAAGGTAGCAACAACCTCTGATTTGTCTTTTAAAATATAGACCCATGTCATTCAAGTGTGGTCATCAATCAAAGTAAGGAACCACCACTTATTGGTGTAGTTGGGAGTGCAGGAGGGTCCTCATAGGTCACTGTGAATGAGAGAGAAAGAAGCAGAAGATGTGTAAGTGTGGGGTAGGTAATGAACCTAATGATGTTTGGCTAACTGACATGTCTCACAATTAAAATTAGAAAGGTTTTTCTTAGAAAACATCAAAGGTGCAATTTTTTTAAATATTGAAAATTATGATGACCTAAACAACAATGCAACAACATAATGAAACATTCAATGATTCGAGATAAGCAACAACTCCTGAGAGTTGTGTCCTCACTCTCTATGCTCTTCTCTTGAAAGTAGTCTGACTGCCCTCTTAGCAATTCCAATCGTCCTCTCCGAACGATAATCCTGAAAAACACAACTATCGGAAGTGAAATTAGCAAAACAATTAATATTATTAGTCAACTTACTGACAATAACAAATTACATTACAACTGAAGAACAAGTAAAACAGACTCTAGATTTAGATTTGTTGTTAGTACAACTGACCTTATACCAGTAATAGAACTACAGAAGCCATCGACACTTTTGACAGTATCTTTTCTAAAGCACGGATAGTAAGTCGAGAAAGCTTGAGAGCATCAAGTCATGCGATCCATGGAACCTGAATCAATAATCAATGGACTAGGGGAGAAATAAACTGTGAGAGTCATAGGAAGAGTGCCTTATCAAACATCAGAGGTCAACGAATCCATAGAGACTTGATTGGCTCCAAGAAGCTTGATCAATTGCTCCATCTAACTCTTAAGAGAGTTGGGTGATTACCATAGTAGATTTTGATGTCATAGTGAAACCCTTGGCAAATGAGGATTTGGTTGAAGGTTTGTATGTTGGTTTCCCATGAAGTTTCTAACACTTTTCACGAGAATGGTTGGTCGTGGCAGTAATCACAAGTGGACCAAGTGGCTCGATGAGGGTTTGACGGGTGTTGAATACTGTTAGTGGCCAAAGCAGATGCTTCGACAGAGGTATAAGTGTCGAGCATGACAATTCTCTGGCTTTCTTCACATCTAATTTCTGTGAAAACAACACAAGTGGAAGGAAGGGGATATCAACCAAGGATATGACCTGAAACTTCATCGACTTCTTTGTTAAGGCATGCCAAAAATTAGAACATACGATCTTTCTCTAGAATTTTTGAAAAAGGGAAAGATCTGTCAGTGATTCTCGTGTGAAGTCATAATAGAGATCACATTCCATCCATAAGACCACCAAATCATTGTAGTATTGGGTCACTGTATTCGACCCTATTTCGTCTCACGAAACTTCTTGGAAAACTCATAAAGCTGGTTGGAGTTCCTGCATCCGAGTAGGTGTCTCGAACTGCAGTCCATAGGGCATTGCCAGAAGGAAGAAACATATACAAACGGTCAATTGCAGTCTCCATGGAGTTAATCAGTCACGACATGACCATAAAATTCTCCACTTCCAATGCTTCGTACGTCGGGTCAGGAGGTTCACGGATCATTGTTGTGAGATAATCGAATTTACTGCATCATTTGATGAACGAAGTTATCGCTTGAGACCATTGGAGAAGATTAGATCTACTTAGTTTATGGATGGTGATTAGAAAGTTCATATAGGTTTTCGGTCCTCTGGTCTGCTGAGGGATTGAGGTTGGTTTCAATCCTCCAATGGACTCAAGTATACCATCAGGAGGAGGCTCGATGGTGGAGGAGTCTGCCATGATTCCGACAACCAATGGTGATGTATGGTAGCTGAGACAAAAGGATTTCGGTGGCAGGAAAAAACAATGGCAAAACTCTTCAAGAAAATATTTTTCTACATCTAAGCTGGATAACCCTCACGACGGACCTCTGCGAGAGACGGCAGTAGAATTCTGCAGCAAGACCAGTTGGATAACCCTCACAGGAGACTGCAGTAGCTGGATAATCCTCACATGAGACGCCGGCTACGGAGGATATTCTTACGGAGGATAGCTACGTGGGATGGAGACTGCTACTGGCAAACAGGGAATACCGTAGGATATTCTTACGAAGGAGACAACAACCCAGGATGGGAGAAGTAATTAGTTGGGTAGGACAAGGAATACCGTAGGAGAAGAAAAGCTGTAGGAACGACTGCAGGGTAAAAATCAGAAATAGAACATTCAGGGAAAACTGCAAGAAGAGCCGGCAGCTAGGTTAGATCATTGGCTCTGATACCATGTGAGATTTGAGAATAGAGCAAAATGATATTATTGATAGAGTAAGGGGAATTTAAACCCAATTACAATAGACACAACAAATGAAAGAAATAAAACAAAATAAAGCAAATAGGAAATACACAATGAGGGAATAAAAGCTAATAATAATTAATAACGTCTAGGGATTATCGTTATAAATCTAATTGTGATCAAGGATGAATCATTCATCAAAGGAATGATAATCATATTCACGCAGCACATAATAAAGAAGGGAGTTATAACAATTAAAGAATAATTGACAAAATGTAACGGATTACTTTTTTCTTTTAGAATTTTCAATATGAACTTAACAATTGTAATGTGTTGACTCCAAGGGGTGGTTTGGTGCAACATTTTTGCAGTGGTGCAATGGGAAAACGTCGAATGCTTTGTTGGTTGTTGCGGTGAGGCCGCGTTTGGGGATAACCTCCCTCCCCCCCACCCCACCCCACCCTAGTGGCTCGAACCTCGCTCGCCTTCACTCTCGCGACCCGCTCTCCCCTCTATGGCTCCAAAGACTAGGGCTCCGTCTAGTTCCGGTGGTTGTTGTGGTGAGCTTGCCTTTCCTCACCCTCTCCCCTCTGTGGCTCCGGTGGCTAGGGTTGGTTCCAGTGGTTGTTGCGACGAGCTTATCTTTATTCTCCTCTCCCTTTTCCCTCTGTTCTTCGGCCCCGTTTGGATCCTTTGCTCGGTCACCCCAAGATATTGTCTACCAATACACATTCGTGCATTTGATTTTGAAAATATTTTGCTTCATTGTGCTCGGTGATGGTTTGGGATCTCTATGCTCTATTTTTGGTTGATGGTTTTTGGGTGAATATGCTATGATGTTTGATTTTTTGACTTTCATGGGTGGTCTGTGCTCTATTCGGTTGATAGATTTTGATTATTTATGCTTTATTCGGTTGATGATCGTGTTGTGATGTTGGATTTTACGATTTTAATGGGCTCTATGTGCTCTATTTGGTTTCATAAAACTTAGCTTCTCTATGCTCTATTCGGTTGATGGATTTGGGTGGTTATGTCGTGTGTAGGTTGTTGCCCGAAATATGGTGATGGTGGTGATTGCATGTGGAAATTAGTTGAAATACTTCAGGTTTTGTGGTTGTATTGTAATGCTCTGGTTGGTGGCGGTGGCGATTTTGTGGTGCTTTTGGGATTACATTGGTATGTTATGATGTTGGTGGTATATGGTGTGGTGAGGTGTGGTATGTGGTTATGATCATGTGGTGGTAGGTGGTGTGGAGGTGGTGGTGTGCTATTGATATTTTGGTGGCTATGATCATGTGGTGGTAGTGGTTTTGATGCGGTATGGTACACTGGGAGAAATATCATTTATTCAAAAACAACACAATTATTTTAAAACTGCAAAAAACAAATAGATAGTCAGCTCTGTGCAACAAATTTTAAATAAACTACCTCAAACAGACATTAAAAGCAGTTAATAGTTAATGTGTGAGTTGAGGTAAGCCTTATCAAAAGAGGCCAATTTAAACAACTGGAGAATCTATAACTATCATCCCTACTCTCTTTGCAAATGAAGGTCCCACACCATGCAAAATTGCCTCCACCAATACCATAACTCTAAATTTATGTGTTGAGATATGGAGCCATATTTGCTCTAGGGAGTTCCCAACAACAGTAGCGGTAGATGAAGGAGATATTCAGTCCAAGGTTAAGGATTCTAGTGCCTCTGTGCCACAAGACTGGTGTAGTTATTGTGGATGGGTGCCATGAAAATTTGGTGACTTTCATGGCCATAGAAAGTTTGGTAGTTGGCCATGGGTCATATTTATATTTTTATTTCACTAAATATCGTATCTCATCTTCCTCTTACATCCATTGTTTTAATTTTCCTCTCCGCATGCAGGTAAAAGTAAGATTGCTCACAATTTTGGGTCCCCTCCCAGCCCTAGAGTGATCTTATTTAGAGTTTCATGCACAAGACAAACATATTTAGAGTTCAAGTTCCATCATCTTCCATTCCATTCGCTAAAAAAAAAACAAAAAAATAATATTAAACCCCCACTTGGTGCTCTCAATCAACCATAGCATCACCTCCATAAGATCCCATCCACTCCATTATTATTCCCAAATCACCCTTCCTAGACACAAACAAAACACACACCAATAAAAAATGCATAAAAAACGCATGAAAAATATTCATCGTAATAGAATTTGACTTGGTAATCAAAATTAATAAAATCTCTCTCTTAAATTTTTAGCCTTGGAAAAAATTATTAGGCATCGATTCTAAATTGGGAAGCTCTTGTTTCACCTTTTTTCTAGAAACAAAAGAAGCAATTTAACTAACCAAACTGGTTCCCATAGCAAAAGTCATTTAAGGTTTTGAGGGTCCTACTCATAGAACGAGAAGTTGCCACTTCACTTCTATGCAAACAACCAAAACTAATGCATGGCAGATCCAATTTCCAATGACTATTAAACAGATAAAAAGGTAATATACAGGTAAAATCTAAAAATAGACAATTAATATTGTGTTTTTATTAAGTATCAAAATAAAGTGCTTAAAAATGAAAGTACTAGCAACCTTCAATTTGCTTACCTTATCATGTGAAAGAAGCTCAAATAGTGGTCCAAAGAAACGTTCCCGAAGCTCAGTCATTTCCTAGTCAAATTGGATGTCACCTCATCAGTATTAATACCTACCGCATAATAATTTAAATTAATCTGTAAAACATGGGTATTAACATACATGATTTCTAAAGAGAAAAATGAATTATGTATTAACATATTCAAATTAATAAAAATCCAAAATTTAGATTTAAAGGAGGAGGGAATAGGTTTCTTTGAAGAAAAAAAAACAACCCATCAATAAGCATCATGGGCCGTTAGTGAAGTTGTTCAGTTAAAATAGTCTTCTTCTCTCAAGAGGCGTTTGGTTGCAACTTAGATTATGTTAAATAGGATTTATCAAATCCAGATTTATCTGTGATAGCAGAGTTCACGAGCGACGATGGAATAAATCAACCTCACTATTGGGTTTAGAAAATCAGGATTCACGTCGTGAAAGAGACGAAACTTTAAGAAAAATAGAGGGAACGTGAGAAAATTGGATTTAACTAAGCGTCGGATTTAATTTTTAGTTTTTTGGTGTTTAATTGAATTTAAGTTGAATCCATCGCTAATTCCTATTAATAACATACTACCAAACACCGTCATAGAAACCACAAGCCGTACAAACGAGGTTAACAAAGTAAGGTTTTATGGTAAAGTTTCCACTTTGAAAACAAAGGGATAAGCGTATAATTCTATCATTGATGGAACATAAATATAATGTGCTAATTTCAAAGGATTCTTTTCAAAAAAGGACTCGGTCGGTGTCCAACAACAACTTTGAAAGAAAAGAAGTTTAAAGAAGATGCAGAAACAAACATAAGCTTTCAAACAGAAAGCAAAGTACCAGAATCATCAACATACCTTACACTGGAAACTTTCAAATGAGATACCCAACACATCAGCAACTATTTTAGCTGTTTGAGTTGTTCTAGAAAATGGGGAATAGCATATTCTAACTGTTTCTATAGATATATTTTTGGCCTTGAGTTCCTGCAATGAGAAAAGAAAAATATTCAAGTCAAATATTGTACGCACTCTATTGTTCGAAGATGCACAGTTCTCAGTAAATTTTATGTAGAAAAATAATAGAAAATAAAGCATCAATTATTAAATAGGGGCATTTACATACATACCACACAATTCTTATGTATTTGCATTTATAACACTTAAACTTTCTTATTTATATATATCACTCAAATCTTTAATATCACATAAGAAAATACCACTATTACAAATTTTTAAAAGAGAAATACACCTTTTCATGCATAAGTTATGATACCAAAGTCTTATAAATGTAAATATCAAAGTTTAGGTGTTAGATATGCAAATGCAAAAGAATTGTATGGTATGTATGTAAATTTTTGTATTGAATAATAGGGGCTAACGCTCAAGCTCAGTCGTTTGTGAATTCCTTGACAAATGATAATCATCCTAACTCGAACATGCCTCTTCAACCTTCATAATCCTTAATTAAATAATGCTTATCAATCCACTTCAATCATTCAATCCAATTCATTCAAACAACTCTATTAACTCGATTATATCACCACTCATGTCGTGTTGTTGGGCATGTGGAAAATCCTTTAAGCATTTGTAAAGGGATATCCATTTAACTCATAGGAAATAATGCATATTCCCTCTACCATGACTGATTCTTATATTTTAAATCAGGAACAACGCTGATTAAAGCATACAAGGATTAAGAAGATTTTGTTAAGAGTATTCAAAGAAAAAATTTAGATGGGAACTTCGTGTCGTGGATAAGCCAATTGTTCACCTTATTATATAACACAATAAATAAGGGTAGCATGTATCCCATGAGGTCAAGGTTTAGTAAGAAGAAGAGAAGAGTACTTCTGTAATGGGGAGTGGACTTACATAATTTTAAGTTTTCCCAAGTTCTTTTTGATATAATCTTTTGATATTCTTATTCCTTTGATTTTTCTCTCTAAATTACCAATCCTATCATGCTTCCGAACATGATTTTGAAATCCCAAACTTTTCGTTCTAAAATATTACATGCCAGTATAGTTGATCCTCTAAGGTAATTGAAAAAACAAATAAAAAATAAAAATGTAGGGAGAATAAACAGGTGAGCACATGCGACAAGGAAGGCATCCAAAACATAAAAAGAGAAGTTTGAAGGGGAAAGGTGGGAAGATGGCGGAGCTCGAGGGGATGAAAAGCTTAGAGTTTGTTTGGGATCTTTTTAATTTTTTGTTATTTTGTTTTTAAAGTAGTTTGTTTCAGTGTGTTTTTTACAGATTTTTATTTTTATTTTCCAAAAATAAATTAACATATTTTCAAAACAACTATTAGATGGTTTGAATGTTTTTAAAAATAATCATGCTTTAATCAAATAGTCAAACATATTTTGTTTTAAATAAAAACATAAACAAAACAAAATAAAAAATAAGAAATAAAAAAAATAAAAAACAAAACTAATCCCAAATGGCTCCTTAAGGAATTGAGGTAAAAAACAAAAGTGTGCAAATGATAAATGAAGAATAAAACAATAAAAAGAAAAAGAAAGGAGATTCAAATTTGAGGAAAAGATAGACAATCCCTTAGAAATTTATTGGGATAATGTATTGTATGTGTATCAAAGATTCAAAACTTGAAGCAAAGACGAAAGGGTTTAATGGAACCAAGAAAAAAACGATTAAAGCACAAAAGTGATTTGCTTCCATCATCTCTATAAATTGATTAATCAAACAATAGCTTTTTGAGAATCATTTCAAGTGACATGTCTAGTGATGCTATGTTGGTATCAATATAATCTCAAGCAAAAGTTGTTTAATTGTCAATTGACTTTATGAAAAAGTCATGATTCTTAACATTGTGAACATGAGAATAAATTTTAAGGAGGAATCCTTGTAAGATTTAATGGGAGAATTTCTCTTAAGGGGTATATTAAAAAATAACCCAAATTATGACTCTTAAGATTGTATGGTATGCCTTAAATTGGAAGTTATGTAAATCAATAGAAGAATATATTTAGAATATTTTATACTAATCTTCTCTCAGAGATGAGTTAAAAAACATTACACCATGAAACTATATTCTTTTGGGGCGGATTTACTTGCTTAGGCTATAAACTAATTAATATATGTACATGTGCAACAATCCGACCATACAATGAAGGTAGGGCCCACCTATCTCATGCCCTTAAACTCATAGTTTTATCCTTTTTTGTATGATACCATAAGAGCTTACCCATTATAAGAGTCATCTATTATGAGTACTCTCATCTATGAAGTTTGTAGGTGAAATTTGTTTGTTACACTAACATATATCATGTTTAGCTTGGGCCTAATATATAACGCCGAATATATTTCCTCCTCTTTTGATGTGGGAATTAGTTGATTCATATTTTCCTTTTCTAATAGAAGCTTTTTAAGATGTGCATTCTTAGGGCTTCAGCCTCAAAGGATCACTCCCTAACCTCTTCAGATTCGTGATATCCCAACATATTTAGTGGAATATAGTGAACAAAAGGCAAAAAGATGAGTAATTTTTTGAGCCTGCCTACCCAGACAACCATTCTCCAATTTTGTGTTCTGTAAGTGAAACTTTAAAATCTGTGTTTTCCACTTTTAACTATTTATCCAATCATGCTTTCAATTTCCAAACATGAACAAGGTACCACAAACATCCATTCTTTTAAAGTATGAAAACATCCATTCTTTTAAAGTATGAAGAGAAATATAGAGACATTCATGCCAATAACCCACTTCATTAATCAAACTAGAAGTTAATTTGAATAAATCAATCCCATATTTTTGGAACATATAGAACTCTTTAGACGTAGAACTCCAATAGCAACTTTGATTGTCTCTAGTAAATTAACCAATTTTCTCTAGAAAGGTTACCTCATCCAACAATTCACCAGCCAATTTTGCTTGCCGGATACCCTCAGGAGCCAGTCCAAAGCCCTCAAGCATGCCATTTTCCTGCAAAAGCTTGCACTTTATTTTCAATATCTTAGAAATATGAAATATGTTCAAATTAATTGCATTCAATTTACAGAAATTTTGAGACAAAGTTAAACTGATATAACACAAATGCAGCATTCTGCAGCAACTCAAATACATAAAAAATGTAAAATTCGATGTTTTATGGTTATTTTTCATCCATTTTGCAAAAAACCAAACAAAATGGTAAACCAAGGAATAGGATCTATTTTATCCCTAAGCAAATCGGTCCAAACCAAAATTTATTCCATGAATAGAAAAAGTAGAATTTAAGTAGTAGCTGTTGAAAATTTCGGCAGAAAAAAATCAAAATATGAATAAAAAAAGAGATTGTTCTCCGCTCGAATCCCCTTATCAGGCAAAATTCCCTAAGATTTGATATCCCATCATCAAATAAACGTGATGAGCTCCCAAAGCTGAAGCTGGTTCGTTTTTCAAATCCGAGAAAGAGAGAAAGATTTACCATTGAAGAGACAATAAATCCATTTTCGTTCGGGATGCTCTTGCCGTGCCTTAGAATCCAGTAGCTATTGCGAAGAAACGGCAGAGTCTCGCCCATTTCTCCTCCCGAAGTGGAGAGAAGAAGAAAGGAAGATTTGTGAATGCAGCGGAAGAAATCTCAGAAATGAAACAAAAGAAAGCTCAACGCCTAGATCTTATATTTCTTGTACTGAAATTTTCGACTTTCACGTCAAAATATTAATATTCCTTTTCAAAATAAATGTATTAGCGAGACCACGTGGTGGGGTCACAACATGTGATGCGAAATCCCAATCTACATTGTAGAGTGAAAAAGTATACTGCGGAGTAACGAAGTTTTGTTACATGCAATATAATAGTCAGCCTTCAGAGTAATGAAGCATCCTGCAGAGTAACTATCACGAAAATAGTGCACCAACTCCCAATAAATGGTGCAACATGCACGCTCCATGCAATGTAGCAACACAGTCAAATACTATATAACGACACCTCGAACAAAGCGTAATAATGCATCCTAAGTATGGTACAACAACTCACTCTGTATATAGTGCCATGATGTCTCACGAAGACAACGTAACAATACACACCACAATAAATGCTTAAAACTTTTATACTCATGATACAGTTACTTTCTATGGACTCCTGAAGCTTTCTCAACATAGCTTGCCACTATGGTCTGCATGGTTCAAAGCTCATGCAACTCCGAACTCCGACCTCTGTGACCTATGAGCATTATCACAACTCGTGTAGCCACCAACTCTAACTTATTTGACATATGTACCTTATCACAACTCATGTAGATCCTAACTTTGACTTCTGCAGCTTAAAAACATTATAACATCTCATGCAACTCTCAGCCCTGACCTCTGCGGCCTACAGACGTTATTACAACTCCCCGTTATGGCTTATGTGACCAAGTATGACATAAATGATTCACAGCTCACACAGCATCCTATTGTTGTCTTTGAGGCCTACGAACTTTATTACAACTCAACATTATGGCTTACATGGCAACTATGGCTTATGTGGTTCTCAGCTCATGCAATTCTCAACTTCAGCCCATGCCGCTTACAAACGTTATCGTAACTCACTACTATGATCTACATGACAAACTATGAACTATGTGGCTCACAACTGTTGAAGTTCTCAATTACGGTCTCTGTGGCCAATTCATGTTATTGAAGCTATCACATAATACCTAAATGGCCAATTACTATCATATCATTCGACTATGGCATTGACAGCCTATTGCAACTATTATTGTTGAATTATCATTGTGTATCAACAGTGTAATTCCATCTTCTTTAATTCAAGAGAAGAGTGGGCATGTGTATTTCTTTTTTCAAAGTGGATTATTTCAATTGGGTAAAACCCCTTGATTTTTTTCCCTTTTTATTCCATGTAATAACTTTTAATATCACTATCTATCACTTTCATTACATGAGTATGAGTTGGATTTTCATGCAAAACTATGACACTAAATTATTACTCCACTAACATTAATCTTTTGACACACAACAAGATTAATAGTAATTTATGATCATCCAATTATTCATCACTTGAATATATGGTAATAATCATATCGATAATCCTTTATAGTTCTAAAAATTGTAATGAAATAACACCTAAAGACAAATTAATCATAACTAACTACCTATCAAGAGATTATAAATTACTTTTGAGATTATCTTGAGAGCAAGCAAACTATAGAACCATTAATAAATATCATGCAATTATGTAGAAAAGAAAAAAAGTACAATCACTAAAAAGTAAAAAAAACCCCTTCAATTGAGGTCTTGCATCATATATCTTCTTTTATTTATATGCTCAATTTAAGGGTGGAATCAGTATTATTTTTTAGGGTGGGAAAAATAACTAAATGTATCATTTGTATTTAACAAAAAGATATAAAGAGTGGGGAGAAGTTTCAAATTCTAGGGGGCTAATTGTTCACTCTGAGCATAACCTGATTCCACCACCCATGGTGTTCGTACATTGTTATCTATTTTTATTAATTTTATCATCTTGATCTTTGCATCCAATTTTGTCATTGCAAAATGTGCTGACATTATTTTCACTTTGATAGAAGCAAGTAATGGACTTAGTAATCCTTTGCTCGGGAAGATTTGGTGGCCTCCCTAATATCTCTAGCAAGCTTCTCTGGGATTAAAGGCTCCGAGGCCTTCACTGGCAAGATGATCCATTACATGAACTTAGCCAATATGGGAAGCCCTATCACCCATGAGTTTTTTGAAGGAAACATATTATCTTCACCAAATTACTCAAATTTGCTCTATATGTCATTGCAAAATGTGTTGATATTAATATATCAAATTATTTTGTTTTTCAATATAAAGGTGCCTTATATATAAGTCTATTGAGAGCTATGTATTTACATATCTAACAAAAAACAAAAAGTAAATCCTAAAAATATTGGGAAGATTTGCATGCATACATACTGCATTCCTATATATTTACATATCTAATACCAAAGCTTCAATTTTTACATACATGTCATCTTACATGTGCATGCCAAGGCACATTTCACTATTTATAAGTTGAAATAGTGATATATTTTATGTGATATGAAAAATATTGGTGGTATCACTGTAAACAACAAAATTTTAGGTCTTAGATATGCAAGTACTTAGGAATTGGGTGGCATGTATGTCACTTCACGAGTGGTATGCATGTAAATGCCTCAAAATATGATTCCAATGAGTCATTATAAGGCGGTCAAAAAGCTTAATTGGTTCCGCTTGATAACTAGTTATGGTCAACCAATTTTATAATTTTATATTCTTAATGTGCTAAACATGAGCACAACCTTTTTTGATCGTGTTTGGTTTGATATTAGCTTGATTATGTTATGTTTATATAATGTTTGAATTCATACTTATGTGCTTATGTGTTCAAATATTTGTGTATTCTTATATATAATATCACTTCATTTTCATATATCTATAATGAGCGGTGATTGGTCTCTTTAAGTTTGTTGTAGTAAATACAAAAATGGGCATGCATATACATACCACCCAATTCATATATTTACAAATCCAAAAAAAAAACTTTACTTTTGACATTTATGACACCCAAGTTTTTCATATTAGATAAAAGATATCACTATTGTAACTTCTAAAATGTGAAATGCACACATTTCATGTACAAGCAAGGTGAAAAATTTGTAAAACATGAAGTTTAAATGTTAAATGTATAAATACAAAAAAATTGAATGGTATATATATAAATCTTCAAAAAAAAATATCAATAGTTGTTTGTTAATTCTCTTGCTAAATTTCTTAGAGTACTTCAAATAATGAGTTTCTATGGTGATGGGAATAATATAACTTGCTTGAGATTATATGAATATTTGCAAATATGTATGATTTGATAATTATTATAACTACAATTGTGTTGCCCTCTACTTCAAATTTCAGACCTCCCAAATCTTGTTTCCAAAAGAGAGAGTACAAGTGTAAGAATCTTTGGTTGCAATTGAATAAGCATAAAATATATTATTAATTCATATAAGAGGCGTAATAACCACTTTAATGTTATAGTAGTGAAGTAACTGTTGTAATCATTAAAGTAAATGTTTATATTTGTGGCAAATTTATTAGTTTTGTTACAAAACAATATTCTTGTATCTCTTTT
>NEWO01000178.1:110230-130043 GCA_003013225.1 Phalaenopsis aphrodite
CTGTCACTTTAAAGTCTTCTAACTCTACACCCTTCAATGAATATTTCTCTATTTATTTACACTCAATCATATGAACTAAATTCTCATCCATACAACCTCATGTGATTCTTTCCAATTGTTCACTGAGACAATACCATCTAGGTTCTTACTGTTCTCACAATAAATTTTAACATCTGAATTGGCCAAATCAAGAAGTAAATGAAGTACATGGATTTAAATCATCACAACTTCTTCAAATATTAAAGATCAATACTCTATACAACTTCCATCCAACACTTAATTACTTATCATTTTAAGAAGAAAGATAAAAAAAACTACTCGAATCCATGGGGAAAATAAAATCACACTTTAGTTTAAAAGTAGAAATCATTGTCAAACCAACAACAAGTCTCAATTAAAACCAAAAGTAGTCTAAAAGGAAAGATAAAAACTTATCTCAAGTCCTCCACCAAACTCTTGAAGTTCCTTTGAATATCTTCTTTTTTACAACACTCAATATAAAACTAGAAATAAAAAAAGGATAAATATGTGGTACCTGAAAATCTCTCCAACTAACTCCCTAATTTTTTAACTTTCAAAATTTTTCCAGTACTTTCAGGACCTCTTTCAAAGTTCCAATCTTTTTTTCTTTTATAATTCTCCAAAAGGTGCATTGGTATCTCTTCAAAATGTGTCTTGATTTGATGTATTTCCCCAAGAGATGCATCCTTTCGCATTAATTTTTGTCCATGGTGGTTGTAACCACCTATTAAGTCAATAAGTGCCTCAAACACCTCTTCAAAATTTGCAAAAATCGAATTTACTCGTCCAATAACTGTCACTGGCGCTTAACCGCAAACCTCTGGTGCTTAGGCACGACCTTCTCTGTTTACCCGGTGCTTAGGCGCCAAACACTTTTGCACATTTTTCACCTATTTGCTCCAAATTTGATCATTTTTCACTCATTTAAGCATTTTTCACCTTTTTACTTGTACTTGAAAGAAAAACACCAAAATATCTTCCATTAAAGCGTAATATCTCAAAAATAAGTATAAAAATGTGTCTAAAAATACTATATATTTTAGTCGTATTAGAACCTTATTGGGAGATAATGTGAATAAAATTTTAATCGGCCTTTAATCCAANATTTAAAGTTTGAATAGTTCTGAAGACCGGCTAGGCAGGGAAGATACTAGCTCTCACTCTAGAGTTCCCTCGATTCCCTCCACCTGGGGGTTAACATCTCGTATCAGAACCTAAAACAATAAACCAAGTTGGGGGCTTTAATCTGTCACTTTAAAGTCCTCTAACTCTACACCCTTCAATGAATATTTCTCTATTTATTTACACTCGATCATATGAACTAAATTCTCATCCATACAACCTCATGTGATTCTTTCCAATTGTTCACTGAGACAATACCATCCTGATTCTTACTGTTCTCACAACAAATTTTAACATCTGGATTGGCCAAATCAAGAAGTAAATGAAGTACATGGATTTAAATCATCACAACTTCTTCCAATATTAAAGATCAATACTCTATACAACTTCCATCCAACACTTAATTACTTATCATTTTAAGAAGAAAGATAAAGAAAACTACTCGAATCCATGGGGAAAATAAAACACACTTTAGTTTAAAAGTAGAAATCATTGTCAAGCCAACAACAAGTCTCAATTAAAACCAAAAGTAGTCTAAAACGAAAGATAAAAACTTATCTCAAGTTCTCCACCAAACTCTTGAAGTTCCTTTGAATATCTTCTCTTTTACAACACTGAATATAAAACTAGAAAAAAAAAAAAGGATAAATATGTGGTACCTGAAAATCTCTCCAACTAACTCCCTAATTTTTTAACTTTCAAAATTTTTTCAGTACTTTCAGGACCTCTTTCAAAGTTCCAATCTTTTTTTCTTTTATAATTCTCCAAAAGGTGCATTGGTATATCTTCAAAATGTGTCTTGATTTGATGTATTTTCCTAAGAGATGCATCCTTTTGCAATAATTTTTGTCCATGGTGGTTGTAACCACCTATTAAGCCGATAAGTGCCTCACACACCTCTTCAAAATTTGCAAAAATCGAATTTACTCGTCCAATAACTGTCACTGGCGCTTAACCGCGAGACCTCTGGTGCTTAGGCACGGCCTTCTCTGTTTACCCGGCGCTTAGGCGCCAAACACTTTTGCACATTTTTCACCTATTTGCTCCAAATTTGATCATTTTTTACTCATTTAAGCATTTTTCACATTTTTACTTGTACTTGAAAGAAAAAACACAAAAATACCTTCCATTAAAGCGCAATATCTCAAAAGTAGGTATAAAAATGTGTCTAAAAACACTATATATTTTAGTCGTATTAGAACCTTATTGGGAGATAATGTGAATAAAATTTTAATCGGCCTTTAATCCAATTAGAAATACTCAATCATATCTCCTCTTTACAAGCAATGAAATTTACAAAACTTCGCTCCAAATCTTCATCTCAATCCCACTAGAGAAACACATAATGAAATCTTCATCTTCCACCATTCTTTACTTCACAGAAATCTTGTCAAAGAAACACACGTGCAGAGATACATTTTGTTATTGTATGAAATATCCAATATAAAAAAACTGAACCGAGGACCCTAATTGGTGCACTCACGCCACTCCTAGGCACTGGTATTTTGCACACTTTGTAGCTGAGCACCTAGCGCCCAAAATAGGGTACAGGGGCATTGCAGATCCAAGTCCAAGTGTGGTTGCACCCCTTATGGTTGTTGGTACGTCGGTTCCTCAGTCTATAGGCACGGGTGCTCCGCTCAAGAAGCATCCAGTTGTTGTGTGCGGTTGACTGTTATGATTGCTTCAGGTTCCACACCATAACAAATTTTGCTTCTAAGATATTGATAAACGACAATTTAGAGGTTGTCGAAAACTCTCATACAAGGTTTAACAGTACATGAAATAGATAATTTACTTGGGTACTAACTGCCTTTTCATTCCATTCCTCTCAATATTTACAATAGGAGCTATTTATATAATACAAGAGTTCCAATCTTGTAACTAATTACACTACTTAACCTAACAAAATAACTAAGAAATCATGTATCATATCACCCTTGTTTTATATAGAATGTGAGGTGAAATTGTTCATCTTAATGTTTCCATAATTTGCATCTTATTTGGCTTCTTGTTTTTTAAAGCAGTATGCATCTTTTAGTTAAAATGATAATTATATTATGAAGCCACTATAGTCAATCCAAAATATTAAGAAAGAAAAAGATTAATAATTATAATTTCCCATTTTAATACTTCTTATAATATGAGAGATTTAGAAATAAATTTAGTATAATAAAAATACTTATTTTTGTATTTGCCATGTTGTCTAATGTTGTGATGTGTGACGAACTCAAAGTCCACTGATAGAGGATCATCATCAACTCTAGAAAATAATCTTCTTAAAATAAAAAAAGAAGTTAAAGCTTAACTTGCTCACGAGAAGTTATTTTGCTTCTATGTAAAAACCAAGTTGGTGAAATAATGTGTTGAATCCTTTTAAGATGTAGTGTCCCATATTATTTGTGAGTTTGTGCAATCCAATAAAGATCTTATTTTAAAGAGAAATGTATGGAAGAAGATAATGGATAAATTGATAAAATAAGCTCGTTTTTCTCATGCCTTATTTTGTTAGGATCTTCTGAAAGTTGGGAAGGACTTAAAGAAAAGACCTGGTCATGAGAGAGAGTGAGAGAGAGATCCTCAGTGAGTCCCTCCGACCTCCTTTTTATATATGAGAGAAAAGAAACATAAAATTAGATTATGTATAGTATTGTGTCTGACAGCGGTGTTTTGATGGAAAAAAACATGATGTGGGTGTCAGAAGGCGACATTTGTTAAGTTGGACACATGTACCTGATATAATGATGATATTATTCAGTGATTCATTTGTCATGAACTCATTTGGTCATTTCGGTAGGTGGGTTTTGCTCGACCACTTCGGCAAGTGGGCTTGGCGTGAACATTTCGACAAGTGGGCTAAGCTCAATTTGCTGATACGAGCTATCGAGACCCACAAATTCTGATATCATACTTATGTGCAAGTTTTCCCTATATATATATATATATATATATATATATATATATATATATATAACAATATTTTGGGCACACAATATGCATTTGATATGCACGAAAAAAAAGTGACATTAATTAACAAAATTATTTAAGAATAAACAAATGTTTTGAATTACATTTTTTGTCGTTTTATCCACATTTATATAAACTGTTCATTATAAATGACATTCCTTATTCCACAATGAAGTTCGAAGGTTGTAATTTTCTCCCTTTCTCGGTGGTTTTATTTCTAAGGTTGTTTAAATGAAAGAATTATATCATGATTGTTCTCTATATTTATTTTGTTGTATAGTTAGTGATATAAATAAAAATGTATTGATGTCTTTATCATCATTTATTGAATGACATAGAAATGATTCAATATTTATAAAAATTGAATAAAAGGATTTTGTTTTTCAAACTACATCTTGGATAGTTAATTAATTGTTGTGATCTCAATGTGATGTGATACAAGTCACCTTGATGTGATAGTTGTATTTGGTAGGGTTATGGAAATAATATTGCTTGTGGAGTCCTGATACATCTGGACTTTGTGTACAATAAAGTTATACATGTTGTACAATGTGTACAAGGTCATTGAACACAAAGTACGGATGCATCCAGACTTTGCATATAGTATTTTTTTCTGGGTTGTGATGTCAATTGTTAATTTTTAAGTGACAACCATGTCATATAGATTTTTAAGTTATAAGCTAGGATTGGGCCTAGTTGGAGTTGATCTCATGATTGCCTTGGACGGTTATGTTGATTTGAGATCTTGTGCAACTGGAACTTATTATTTCTAATTTGGTAGAATCCTCTTGCTATATTGATCGGGCTCGAAAAATCTTGAATATGTATGATAGTTGAATTTCATCGAAGGGCAAGATAGGGTTATTGTTGGTAGAAATAATATGGCTCATAGTGATGTCAATGATAATGAAAAAGATTTGATAAAATAACATATTTTGGGACATAATTATCTTGGTCAACCGTAATGTTGTGATGCTATATAATCGCTGGGAAATTATAATGTCAGGTGAACCTCACTTCCGAACAATAGCGATCATCCGATCACATCCACCATGCATTGTAATAATTAAGCAATAAATGACATAATAATCGAAAAAGGAAATTTAATTATCATTTCTCCCTAATTTTTGTGCCCAGTGAACTCTATAAATAGAGCTTGAAGTTTGCAGTGTAATTCATCTTATACAAGTCCTAAAATCTTTTTATTAATATCATGTATTTGAGGCCAAACATGGTGTTGGTAGTTTTAAAAATATAATTTAATTATATATATATATATATATATATATATATATATATATATATATATATATATATATATGAAAAGTAGCATTTTAATTTTAAAATAATACAAGACTAAATCAATCTTATATATTTAATAATTTAAATAAACGAGCACAATACCGCAAGCGATGCATCTATTCTAAGGAATAGATACATTGTTTGATAGTGATGCTCAATTAAATAAATTATAAAATCTATGACATATGTTCTGGTCTGCAAAATCTTTCATGTTGACCGACAAATTTTCTTATTTAATATAGATGACTAAATATGGTTTATATTAAGCTGGGTTCCAAAATTTCCTATAGAGGCAAGCCCCTACAGCTAATTACATCTTAAGTAACTGAAATCGCTTAAGAACACACTCGATCCATATAAGTGATTTTGCCTTCAAGAATTTTAAAGTTTAAGTTTTCAAAAGTGGACATTGAAATTTCAAAAAAGGAATGGATAAAGTAGGAATGATTATTTTTAGGAATCCAAATGAATAAAAGATAGGAGATGTCACTGATTCAAGGAGAACCTCAACGAATTCCCAAGTCATAATACTGTTTGGATTTATGATTTAGAAATAATTTACTTGATAGTTCAATCTTGCAAATTTTATCATTTAAGACTTACACTTGCATGACACAGTCATACAAATAGTCTGGAAGATAAGAGGGTTTATCTTAACGAACGACAACCTCAGAGCCTAAAAGTGTTAGAACTTATATTGCATAACAAGGTTATGCAAGCACCTAAGAGATAAGGTGAAAATTTATGTTGCACTAGGCATACCACCTCAAAGTCCTATAGCTTATTATTTAAACTAAGGAATACGTTTAGCTGATGTTGACTTATTTTGGTGTTGTAGGTCACCATCCTGCATCTGCTATAACTTCGTCGTGCTGCCTGCAAAGATTTGCTTCATGCTCCATGTCATAGCAATTTCAGGTTAAAACTTTATGTCTTATGTTTTTTTTCTTTTGATCATTATTAATCTGATTAATTAACATATATGTTTTCAGATTTTACAGTGATCCAACCTAGGTAAACTAGCTATTGTTTGCTACCCTAGAGGTCTTACGAAAAAAGAAATGAAGAAGCAAAAAAGAAAGTAAAGAAAGAAAAAGTTGTAAAGTAAATTATGATGCATAAAATGTATATATGTACCTGGGCCTCTGCTACCGCTGCTTGGTTAGCATCATAAAGAAAGATATATTTGCAAGAAATTTAAATAAACTACAAGAAAGTAAACATGAGCATTTAGTATGGGAAAAGTCAAAAAATGAGTCGTAGTAAAACACAAGAAATTAAAAGAAAACACGTAGTCACATATGGAAGACCGAGACTAGGTGTAAGACATTGGTATAAGAGTTGGACTGTGTGCTTCCCGATCTTGAGTGAGAGCTACCAACTCAATAACCTATGGAGGGCAGTCTTATCCTTCATCCAAGTGATTAACCATTAAACTTTATAAGTTTTCATTTTAATTTTAATTTTCATGCATGTAGATTTTACTTGAACAGACAAAGACATTTTATTTTTATAAATATTTTGTAAAGAAGCGGAGTCCACAGGTTAATTACTTCCATCGAACTAGGACTACAAGTAATCTAAGAACATCGAGAGTAACTATATCCTTAAGAGTTAGTGAATGGTATCATCGGTCCTTACCCTCTCCTCTCATTGAAGGTCTTCGATGTAGGTGATACCATTCTAAAATCTCACTTTGTACCCCTCATTTTGCACATATTAGCATTATCCTCATTGCACTTACCACCTGAACCTCAGACTTACATCAGTCCTATGATCCAAATGTAGCCAAACCAAATATCCTCAGTTGCTCACAAGTTTAAACACTTTATCGAAAGCCCATACCCTCAAGCTTTGGACAGTTGCTGTAGAATAAGTAGTGTTAGGGCATTCTATATTAATTTGTGAATTATCGGGTCCCGAGCCATATCTCGGTTGGTCTTTAAGGAATTTAATTGTTATCTTATGCTTGATTGTTCTGTTTTGGGGGATAAATACTCTCAACAAATCATGATAGGCTTAAATGTCCTTTAGAATGTCTGAAATCTTATAAAGAAGTTCAGAGCGTGGTTCTAAACAACTTTATGAGTTCATGTAGCCTCCTCATGTTGTTAAGTTAATTAACCCAAGTTGAATTAGGAATTGAATTATTTTGCTTTAGATTATACCCGATGTATTATATCTTGATTAAGTTATAGGTAAGGGGAGTTAATCAATTTCTTGACATCGTGAAAAAACATTAAATGTATGATTATAATGTATTAGAGAATTCTATATCCTCTTTTTCCAACTGGGTTTGGACTTGTGGTATCTCAAATATATTATTATCATTTAAATTTTATCCTCAAATCATTCCTCAGTTATTGTCATCTTGATTTACCATCAAGCTCCTAAAGCCTTTTAAGAGTAATCTTATAATTTTGAAAATTTTTGTAAAAGTGTATTTGATCTTGATTCAAAGATTATGTTTAGTTCAACTATTGATTGAGGGATCAATATTAATGAATTTATCAATCTTATAATGTCATTCCCTCACTTTTGGATAATCCAATTTATTACAAATTCTCATGTGTCAAATAATTAATATAATTACTATTATGTCCTTTTTTATAGAAATCGGGTGAATGGGTTACTGCCTAACTAACCTTATGTTTCAATCACTTTAGTATGTCCAATCATCCTAATTTAGTATCACCTCCCATTGGTTTATCCTAAATATTAATTAAATTGGGGTTAAGACGTAAATTTCTAAAATTATATTCATACCCTTAGAGTTTATATCTCATAACTCCCTCATTTCTAATCATATGACCACGAAACTTGGTTGACTTCTAACCTATAGGTTAATCAAGACATTAGAGGAGGCATTATATTTTTCTATTCATTATTTTATTTGTCGGAATTATTTTAATAAAAAATTAGGAATTTTCAAGGTTAATTAATTTAAATATTAAAATTAGATTTTCTATCCTTAGGAAAATTATGGGTTGTTACCCAAGGTCAGGGGGCTACTTAGGCAAATTTTTATAATTTTTTTAGTTCTATATAAATTTTTATGCTTTATATATTAACTTTGATGAATAAATAAATATAAAATATATTTTAATTTCAAAAATTCAAGTTTTATTTATTCATTGACTCCTCTTTCTTCAAGGAAATAAGAGAAATCAATTTTATATTTTTCTCATTCATATTTTATTTATTAGAATTATTTTGGTGGATAATTTATAAAATTTTAAGTGTTTAAAAATACAATTTAGGTTTTAGAAAATTTATAAAAAGGTTTTGTAGGTACCATTTCTTATTAGAAATGATTTCACATCATTTTGACACATCTTGCACTTTCCCAATTTTTAATTATTATTTTAATTTTTTTCTAAAAAAAATACCCAAAAAATGAAATTTTTATTTTGACTTCAATTTTATTTTTATTAAGTGTATCTAACCTTTAGGAGTTCAACAAACTCAATTTTATATATTTTTTTATTTTTATTTTATTTTTTATAATTATTTTAGTGAATAATTACAAATACATTGAAAGTTTTAAGTATTCAAAACACATTTTGGGACTCTAAAAATTTAGGGAAGCATTATAAAGTTACTATCTTTAAAGAGGAAAGATTTGGTATACTTTTGAAATATTTTGTATTTTTGTGATTTTTTTATTATTTTAGTTATTTTTAAATGCTAAAAAATGAGCTTTTTATTTTAATTACAATTTTATTTTTCCTTAGTGCCTGTGACCTTAGAAAACTCACCAAAGTTGATTTTGTATTTTTTTTTTATTCATATTTTAATTATCATATTTATTTAAACCAAAATTAGTGATATTATAGAAAAATACATTTTTTGACATTCAAAACAAATTTTTGTGATGTTTTTCAAATATATTTATATTTATGTAATTTTAATAAATTTTTAAATTAAAAAAAAAATTAAAAATACATTTTTAAATTTGAAATTGAATTTTTTCTTTTCTTATGTCTCTCACCTTTTTTAGTTTAAGATATTTTTATTTTATTTTTATGATCTTCCTACATCAAAATAAGTATTTTTAAAGTATATGTATTTATTTAAATTAGCAAATACCCTATTTTTTTCTACATTGAAATATTTAATATCACATATATAACACATAAAATCTGAATGGTGTGGATGTAAACCTCGGTTTGGCACGTGCGTAAGTAATTGAGATTTATGTGTTTTACATGTAAATACATAAAATTTACATAGTGAGCATGTAAATATACAAGATTTGAGGGGCTAGCATGTAAATACATGAAATCTAAACATGTTAGCATGTGAATACATGAGACTTAAGGGGGAAGCATATAAATATTCAAGTTTTAAGTGGTATGTTCGAGCGATGCACACACAAGCTATTCAAATTTGAATAATAGACGTGTAAGTATATAAGATTTGAGTGGTATGCACGTAAATATATAATATTTATGTGGTATGTATGAATATACATAGAAATTTTTGTGATGTGCATTTGAAATATCAAAACTTAGAGATAAAGAATGGGGTGATATGCATGCAAATTCTGTTTTTTCTTTTGTTGATATCAGATATTTATATACAAAAGAATTGAGTGGTATGCATGTAAATCTCCCTTTGTTTTTTGAAATTACGGGTGGTATGCAAGTAAATTTCTTTATGTGTTTGGTATGTAAATACTTAAGAATTAGGTGGTATGCATGCAAAAAGAAAAGAAAAAGATAAAGAAATGAGCTATTGTGTGAGAGAGAGAGGAGTTGAAGAGAATCTTGGGTCACTCTTCTTGTTGAGAGGTGAAGAAACGGGGGTGGATGGTTGTGACGTGGGAAGAAGGAGGTAAGCTTGGATTGCTTGGTGTGGGGAGATGGAAGTGCTGCTCGGTTGGAGCAGAGGAGGTGGTTTCGGTTGAGGAGGAGGAAGAGAGGCTTGTTCTTATATAGGAGATGGAGAGGGAGTAGGTAGAGAGTGGGGAGAGAGGGAGACGTGAGAGTTGGGGGGGGTGGCGTGGGTAGAGGATATGATTAGAATTTTTTTTATGATTATTATTTATTTATTTATTGTAGTAGGTGCATGTGATAGGATATCCTGGAGAGAGAGGGAGCAGAGATTCGATGGGACATGCATGCGTAAGGATAGGATATTAGTTTTTGCCGATGCACTTTGCAATAAGTCTCCGGGAACACTTCCTAAGTAATGGAGAGATCAATCCTAAAGAAAAAAGTAAAGGGCTAGATCAAGTTAAAGCGGTCCAATTAAGGAGTGGAAATGAATTAAATGTTGAAGTTCAAAAAAAAAAATTGAAGTTGAGAGAGAAGTTGAAAAAATTGAAAGAACTGAAGAAATTATTCATAAGGAAGTAGAAACGTCTAACTCTCCAACTAAGATTAATTTAGAAAGACCCCACCACTTTTTCCTCTAAAAACTTAAATTACAAAAATTGGATCAACAGTTTTCAAAATTTTTTGAAATATTCAAGAAGCTTACAATTAATATCCCTTTTGCAGAGGCTTTGGATTAGATATCAAATTTATGAAAGAAGTTTTAAATAAAAAAGAAAGTTTGTAGATCATGAGACTGTTGCATTTAGCGAATAATATAGTGCAATAATTCAGAAAATGCTTCCTCAAAAACTCAAATATCCTGGTAGAATTACCATACCTTGTGCAATTGAAGAGAAATTTTGTGAAAAAGCTTTACATGATTTAAGAATGAACATTAACCTTATGTCACTATCTATATTCAAAAAGTTAAGTTTAGGAGATATTTCTCCCACTACTATAACCTAAAGAGGTTATAAAAGATGTACTAGTTAAAATGAATAAATTTACGAGTTAAAGTGAATAAATTTATCTTCCCTATTGATTTTCTTGTATTAGATATGAAAGAAGATAAATGAACTCCTATTATTTTGGGGAGGCATTTCCTTGCTATCAGACGAATCATGATAGATGTGCAAAAAGGGGAATTAACAATTAGAGTGAATGATCGGGAAGTTACATTTAATGTGCTTAAAACAATGAAGTATCCTGATGGAAAATGTTATAGAATGGATTTATTGATGATATGATTGTTAATCATTTTCAAAATAGATGTGATATCATATTTGATCAAAAAGATGAAGTCATTTTAGAAGAAGAACAAGAAGCAGATACTGAAGGAGATTTTAAAGATGAATCAAAGGAGATGATTATTGAGGATTTAAATTATGTTTAGGAAAATTATGAAATTTTAGATACCACTGAAAATATTTTACCTCTGATTCCTTCTATTGAAAAATCTCCTGAACTTGAGATGAAAAATAAACCTACTCATTTAAAGTATGCATTTTTTGGGAACTCGTCGACATTGTCTATTATTATATCCTCAGATTTAACTGCAGAACAAGAAAGAAAATTATTAGAAACAGTAAATAACCATAAAAAAGCCTTTGAATGGACATTAGCTAATATTAAAGGAATCAATCATTCAATCTGTATGCACCAAATTCTCATGGAAGATAATCATAAGCCTAGGGTAGATCTTCAAAGAAGATTGAATCCTATAATTAAATATGTAATTAAGAATGAAATTTTAAAGTGGTTGGATGCTGAGATTATTTATCCCAAATTCAGATTGTTCTTGGGTTAGTCCTATTTATTGTGTTATTGAGAAAGGATGTTGAAAATGAAAGGAATGAATTAATTCCAACAAGACAAGTTACTGGATGGTGAATCTGCATTGATTATAGAAAATTAAATATCGCCACTAGAAAAGATCATTTTTCCTTAGCTTTTTGGATCAAATGTTGGATAGACTAACAGGACAACGTTATTTTTTACTTTTTGGATGGATATTCTGGATACCACCAAATACTTATTGCTCATGAGGATCAAGAGAAACAACTTTTACTAGTCCTTATGAAACTTTTGCTTTTAGAAGAATGTCATTTAGATTATGTAATGCCCCTACAACTTTTCACAGACGTATGATGTCAATTTTCTGTGATTTAATTGAGAAAGGAATTGAAATTTTTATGAATGATTTCTCAGTCTTTGGGACTTCTTTCAACTTATGTTTAGATCATTTAGAAAGTGTTCTGAAGCACTATGAGGAAATAAACTTTGTTCTCAATTAAGAAAAATATTAATTTATGGTTGCAGGAGGAAAAACGCTAAGGCATAAAATTTCTGAAAAAGGCATGGAAGTTGATCTAGAAAAAATTCAAGTTATTATCGAATTGATGCCACCTACTAGTGTTAAGGGAATAAGAAGTTTTCTGAGATATGTTAGTTTCTACATACGTTATATTAAAGATTTTTCAAAAATTTCTAAGCATTTGTGCCAACTTTTGATTTTGATGAAGAGTGTCTAAATGCCTTTAATTTATTAAAAGAGAAATTAATCACTACACCTATTATTGTTTCACCTGATTGGACAAAATCTTTTGCATTAATGTGTGATGCTAGTGATTATTTTATAGGAGTTATTTTAGGACAAAAACATGACTAAATATTCAAGTTGATATAACATGCTAGTAAAACCCTTAATGATGCTAGAATTAATTACACTACCACTAAACAGGAATTATTAGCTATAGTATTTATTTTTTATAAATTCTGATCTTATCTAATTGGAACTAAATATATTGTGCATACTGATCATTATGATATTAAGCATTTAATGAAGAAGAAAGATGCAAAATCATGATTAATTAGATGGATCTTTCTAATGTAAGAATTTGATTTTCAAGTTGTAGATAGAAAGGGTGCTGATAATCAAATAGCTGATCATCTGTCAATGCCTAAAAAGAAAATAAGAGAGATTTAAATGATGAAATAAATGATAATTCTCTTGATGAACAATTATATGGGATTAATGAATGACAAATTCCGTAGTATGCCGATATAATGAATTACTTGGTTAGCAATATTTTACCATATGAATTAGATAGCCATCAAATTAAGTAGTTCATTTATTATTCAAAATCATACTTATGAGATAACCCTTATTTATATAAACAATGCAAGGACTTAATTATTCAAAGATGTGTATCATTAGAAGAAACTAAAGAAATTATTCAAAAATGTCATAAATCAGATTTTGGGGGGCATTTTGGAGTGGATAAAACTACATCTAAGATTTTACAATATGGGTTTTATTGGCATACTTTATGTAGAGATATTAATAACTATATAAAAATATATTATCGATGTCAGAGAGTATGTAAAATTTTCAGAAGAGATAAAATGCCCCTAAATTTTACACTTGAGGTTGAAATCTTTGATGTTTGGGAATTATATTTCATGGGACCATTCATACCACATTTTGGAAAAAAAAATTATATTTTAATAGCTGTGGATTATTGATCTCGAAACTGCTTATATGCAATAGTATAACAATAATTCTGATTATATTTTTCGCTTATATTTCCTTATTTCACAACAAAACCAAAAACTTGATACTAAAGAAAAATAATAATTTAACTTTTAATTTATATATATTAGGATACTACGCAAGTATATGTATCGTTATCAAGTAATATATGACTTTTTGATTAAGACATGAATATCGAACCCACAGGGAAGATATGCAGTATGCACTTTTTGGAAAACTTTCTATTTTTAAAAAGATAATTATTTAAACTAAAGACATTTTCGCAGTAAAAAAAGTTTAAATATTTTTGGTAATTTTAATATTTTGACAAAAACAGAACAAACTTAAAAAGATAACTTGAGTTTTTTGTAGAAAAAAAATACTAAATATGAAAATATCTTTCACATTATCATGAATCAGTAATAAGTATATGAATTCTATTGTGAAAGTATGCATATTGTGTTGTGTCAAATGAGAGCAATAATATTATTTACCCTCACTAAAGATGCTATAAAGAACATTTGCTAATTTAAAGTTTGAATTGTTCTGAAAACCAGGTAGGCAAGGAAGATATGAGCTCTCACTATAGAGTTCCCTCGATTCCCTCCACTTGGGGGCTAACATCTCATATCAGAACCTAAAATAATAAATCAAGTTGGGGGCTTTAACCTGTCACTTTAAAGTCCTCTAACTCTACACCCTTCAATGAATATTTCCCTATTTATTTGCACTCAATCATATGAACTACATTCTCATTCATACAACCTCATGTGATTATTTCCAATTGTTAACTGAGACAATACCAGCCCTGTTCTTACATATTCTCACAACAAATTTTAACATCTGCATTGGCCAAATCAAGAAGTAAATGAATTACATGAATTTAAATCATCACAACATCTTCCAATATTAAAGATCAATAATCTTCACAACTTCCATCCAACACTTAATTACTTATCATTTTAAGAAGAAAGATAAAAAAAACTACTCAGAATCCATGGAGAAAATAAAATCACACTTTAGTTTAAAAGTAGAAATCATTGTCAAACCAACAAAAAGTCTCGATTAAAACCAAAAGTAGTCTAAAACAAAAGATAAAAACTTATCTCAAGTCCTCCACCAAACTCTTGAAGTTCCTTTGAATCTCCTCTTTTACAACACTCTCAATATAAAATTAAAATAAAAAAGATAAATATGTGGTGCCTGAAAATCTCTCCAACTAATTCCCCAATTTTAGAATTTTCAAAACTTCCAGTACTTTTAGGACCCCTTTCATACTCTCAATCTTCCTTCTTTTATAATTCTCCAAAAGGTGCATTGGTTTCTCTTCAAAATGTGTCTTGATTTGATGTATTTCCCCAAGAGATGCATCCTTTCGCAATAATTTTCATCCATGGTGATTGTAACCACCTATTAAGCCAAAAGGTGCCTCAAAAATCTCTTTAAAATTTGCAAAAACTAAATTTACTCATCCAATAACTGGCACTGGCGCTTAAGCATGGGACCTCTAGCGCTTAGGTGCGGCCTTCTCTATTTAACCGGTGCTTAAACGTCGGATATGGCGCTTAGGCGCCAAGATACTTTTGCACATTTTTCACATATTTGTTTCAAATTTGATCCTTTTTCACTTCTTTAAGCATTTTCACCTTTTTATCTGTACCTGAAATAAAAACACAAAAATATCTTCCATTAAAGTGCAATATCTCAAAAATATGTCTAAAAATACTATATATTTTAGTCGTATCAATTATGTTTCGAAGTAGATTGAAGTAGTTGTCTTACATCACTGTGATGCTAAAATTATAACAAAATTTTTAAGAAAGAATATTTTCACAAGATTTGGAATGCCATGAGTTATCATTACAAATGAGAGAAGTCATTTAAGGAATAGAATGATAGAAACATTAACTTAAAAATTTGGGATTAAACATTGAATGGCCACAGCTTATCATCCTCAGACCAGTGGTTTAGCAGAAGTATCCAACTGAGAAATTAAAAGCATATTAGAAAAAAACGGTAAATCTTAAAATGACTGATTAGTTTGCTATATGTGATAATGTTTTATGGGCCTATATGAATGCTTATAAAAAACTTATAGAAATGACACCATATATGCTCATATACTAAAAAACATGTCACTTACCAGTTGAGTTGGAACATAAAGCATACTAGGCAATTAAAGAGTAATCATAATTTGAAAGATGTTAGGGATAAGCGATTACTGCAATTAAATGAGCTTGATGAATTGAGAAATGAAGCTTATGAGAATGCCAAAATTTATCATGATCAGAAAATTTTGGAAAAAAGTATTTTGAGCGTGGGCAAGAAGTATTGTTTTATAATTGTAGATTGAAATTATTTTCAGGAAAACTTAAATCCAGGTGGTCAGAACCATTTATTCTAGTAAAAGTATATCCATATGGAGCAGTTGATATTGAAGATCCAAAAAATGGGAGAGTGATTAAGATAAATGGACACAAATTAAAAGCTTACATGAGTGGAAAGGTCCTAATGTTGGGTTAGACCTAAGCAAAACAATGGTTATGTCAGGCTGGCGATGTTAAACTAAATGCTTTGTGGGGGGGCAACCCATAGCTATTGGTGTAATTTGGGTTTGAATTATTGTTGTGATGAGTTTTATATAGTGATTGTGAGTCTTATACAATTTTATTGGAACAAAACATTATTATATTAAAGGACTTGAAGAGTGGAAGAAAGAAATTTGAAAATTGAGAAAGTTATTTTGGCCTAGCACCATAGTTTGAATAACTTCTAAAAGCTGCCAAAAATTATGTTTCTCTTCTTCTTCCTCTTTATAAACCCACCTAGGATGGGATTTAAAGTATCCATACGACATTCCTAAGTATTATACAGAGATTTGAGAGTGGAATTTTCATTTGAGAGATCATGGAGAGCAATAACAATAAGAGATTTGAAGAGAAGAAGTTATTGCATAAGGATGCTCAAGCATATTTCAATGGATATCTTGCAGTAAGTTTGGAGCACCTCATGGAAAAACTTGAGAAGATTGAAGGTGAGATTTTAATTCTGCATTCAAGGGTTGAAAATTTGTCTCTCCGTTACAAGCATATGGATTGGCAGTTGAAACTGTAATTCAATAGTTTGACATGTTTCCAATATAGTCAAGTGACTATGTATAACACCAACAAATGGATTGATGAAAAGTTTGCTAAGGAATTTCCTCGTGCTCCTTTCCACCATTGCTATGATAGAAATTGCTTGGTGAGTGGAATGGAGAATATCACCACTGATCAGGAGTTGTCCTAAAGGTTGTTTTTATATTGATATTTCTGTTCTTAATGTTGTGTAATTTCATGTAGTGTGCCTGTAGTACTCGTTTAAGGACTTAGTGTGGTTTGTATTGTATGTGTTGTATGAACATCTAAGTGATGTCTTTGTGCTGTATGTTTTGAACTTACTATTAATATAAGATAACATTTTGTTGTGCTGTGAAAAAGTGGCCTTATGTATTCAAATTAGAATTTGTGAATTTAAAATTTTGGAATGGTGAAGAACTCAATAAGTAAAATAATTGGCCATTAAAATTTAAAAAAGTGCCTTTTTACATCCTAGATTTTCTATTTCCTTTTTAAATATAAAAAATTTTAAAATCTGGATGAGTATGAATAGTGCTATAACGTCGTTCATCAAGCTAAACATGGCTTTATAGCACCATTGCCCGACGCTATAGCGCTGAACTTATTCGTGAGTCATTTTAAGCGCCTGGACCCACAAATTTAGCCATTTTTTACCCTTGCTTTTTCCCCTTCATACATTTTTCGCATTTTTCTCCCTTAGGGTTTCAATTTGTGCTTGATTGGCTTGGCGATGGGCTTCTAAACTTGGGATTTCTTCATCTCTAGGTAAGATATTCACCTTAGCTTTAAAATGTTTTGATTTGACAATAGATTTCACCCACATTATGGATAAGGCAAAAAATTAGAAGATTTGATGAAAATAGTGTGGAATTCATGGTTACATGATTATTTATGTTTGCATTGAGTTTTTAGGAGCCTCTTTAAAGTTGAGTTAGTGATTTTTGGAATTTATCTTGAGAATTTTTAGATTACACATGCTCCTAAAATGAAGAGAGGTAAGAAAAAGTCAACTTTTGATTCTTATAAGTTTGTCAGTGTAAGGGAACGAGACAGATATGCTGATCTGCAACCAAAGAAGTTGATTGCAAAATGCAGTTTTCTATGTTCTGGTGGTACTATTGAGTACTTAATTGCATAACGATAGTGGGAACATTTTTGTTATTTCACTGCTATTTATGTGATTTCTGTTGTTCATGAATTTTATTCCAACTTGCCCGATGAATCAAATGACTTGGTTTTTTTGCGCGGGCAATATGTAGATATTAGTTCTCTTCGAATTAACCACATATACCAATTGCACAGTGTTCCTACCTGCTTCTTTTCTGAGTTCCATCCTACTGATATTGAATTAGATGAGATTCTGAGATTTTTAACTGATGGAAATGGAGTCTGGAGGATTAAGAATGGGCGATGAGTGATTTTTTTTTCAAAACTTAATGTTCATTCTCGAGCCTGACACTATTTTATCTCTGGTAGATTATTGCCTACCAACCATTTTAGTGAGGTAACTTGTTAGAGAGCCACTTTAAACTATTATATTCAGATGAAGAAACCTATTGACATTGGTTCCCTCATTTATACCAACATGCTTGTTTCTTTAAGAGAAGGACCTACAGGAGGTTTGGGCTACCCTTCTCTTATTACTACTTTGTGTGTTGGATTTGGAGTGAAGTATGAGACTTGGGAAGAAAACTTGACATCTCATAAACCCATTGGAAAAATGAATTTAGAAAAATATGAGAGACATTTTGGGACTAGACCTAGGAATGGAGTTAACATACCTTCTACTTCAGCTTCTACTTCTGTTCCTGCTCCTACTTCTATACCATCTGCTTCCGAGTTTATTTGTCTACATTCTCTTATAGAAAAAAATGATGATTCAACAAGGAGATATCATTAATCCACACAATCAAGTGAAAGGGATTGAATCTCATTTGTACCATAGTGATGATATTATTATGATAAGGAAGATTGAGTATGATTTTTCTTATAATGAGGCAATGAGGAGATACATGGGAGGTGACCATTCTGTGGAATTTTCTGCTTGCCCTACTTTCACACCATATCGACCTTCTAAGATGAATGAGGACATAGATTTGAGTGATGATGATGGTGATGATGATGTTGTTGAAGATGATGAAGATTGATGTTTAGTGTGTTGTTCTCTTTCTTTTTCTTTGTTGTGTTTGAAAATTTGGACTCTGTTATGTTAGTGATTTGTTGTACTTATGTGTAATGTGCTTGTATTTAGTTTTTGTTTCTGTTTAACTGTAAGTTCCACTATTCATTTTCTGCTCCAAATTAAATGTTAGAGCAGTGCGTATTTTATGGTTTTACTGTTAAGCATGTTGATCTTATGTTTATCAGTAATTAACACTCGTTTTCCTACTAGTACCTGCATTGGTTTCCCTGTTTCAGAAATTTAAAATTTTTTTCTCTTCCTTCATGAACTTTCCTGCTTTAAACTAGTTTAAAAATTTAAGTTTGGGGGAAAGGTGAAAATTCTTTTTAAACTAAACTTTATTATGGCCTTGTTGGCACTATTTTTAATGTAGGGTTTGCCCGTAAGAAGCTGTCGGTCATCGGAATTGAAATCCCGTTGCCCGCTTCGGAAGGACGTTTTTTTTTTTAAATTTTTAGTTTTAAAAAAGATGAAGTTAAACTGACCCCATAATTTTCATAGTTTAGATGAAAGAGCGCTTTACCTCAAATCCTGTATCTATCCCGAAGGATGAACACAAGAGTTGAGGGTGAGACTTGATCAAATAAACTAAAGAAAGTTATGACATTCGTTTGGTCTGCGAAACCAATGTATTGGCCGACAAGTTCCCCTATTTAATATAAGGAATTAAATAGGGTTTATATTATGCTGGGTTCGGGAAAAGCTTCCTATAAGGGCAAGCCCCTATAGTTAATTACATCATAGATAA
>NEWO01000178.1:136373-233039 GCA_003013225.1 Phalaenopsis aphrodite
ATCAATATGTGGAACTTTAAGTTGAGCAAAGAAAATAGTTTTGAATTTCTAATGGTGAGGAAAACTTTTCTAGTTTTCTAAGACTAGTCAACAGGAAAGTCCTATGGCTAGACCTAGGCTACTAAAGAAGTTTCTAGAGCTCAACCAAAAGTGAGGTCAACAGGCCTAAAAAATTGTATTTTTCAAAATTATTTTTTAACACAACCTGTGGTATGTAGAGTTAACTTTAGATAACTATACTTTTTATTTTATTAAAGTTGTAGAAAACCTAAGTAAAAGTTTTTAATCATAAAAGCTAATTCTAAAATTAAGATGTTTAGTATGAAGGCTTGGTATTATGCTTTTGTTATTTAAAGTAAAGAATGTTGTACTTTTTAAAATATTCAAGATCTTAGATTTATATTTGAAAAGAAAGAATTGAGACTTTATGAAAATTATTTAAAGCTAATACACATTTGTTAAAGTAAATAAATGTGAGATGTTTTTAACTTTAAGAGGAGGTTAGTGGAGTTCAAAATCATTAAAGACTATCCAGATATAGTAATCTTCTCATGAAGTATAAAAAAAGAGAAAAAAAGAGAAGAAAAAAGGATTGAAAATGATCATGAAAGACAAATAAAAATAAAAGCAAAAAAAAAATATGTGAGGAGAAGCTTGAAGAGATGCCTAATCAAAAATTGGCTCTACTTGAATCATCTTAAGAAAAGAAACTTAGTTACATTTCTAACTTAACTTAGAAGTATTAGCACCTTTACTAATAAAGTTCTCATGCAATTTTTTCTGATAATTCTTCTAAGCATCTTAAGTATGACTAATTGCTGTTATTTTTGAAATAAATAGAAAATCATAATTTTTAAACTTGACTGCTAAATGTTCTTGTACTATAGTTTTAACCTAAGTTGTTAAAAAAATTTCTGAAAGTTTCACTATAGCATTTAATAAAGCAAAAATTATAGAATTTTTTAAGTTAAATTTGCTACCACATGTTATAGATTTTATAAATTGTATAAGGAGTTACTTGAGGATAAATAACATTTAAATTTGGGAGAATTGATCCACCTCAAAATAACTTGTTTTTAGTGCATGTTTTATAAGTCTTTTATATACATTTTTAATGATATTGCACTTTAAAAGAAGATATTTTGCATATTTTTGGTTTTATATGGAATGAAAATTTAGAGAAAATTGGGAAAAAATTAAGCAAAAATGGTAATTTTTGTGTGACGCTATAGCGCCACAATGACAGAAAGATGATATAACGCCAGTAACTACCTTTCTAGAAGATACATTAAATTTAGCTGAATTTTGGAGGGGTGTTTGAAGCAACCCTTGGTTATTTTCTATTTAATGAGAAGGATTTGGCAGAATTTAAAGACCTTTTGGAGCCTCAAACCTTCAATTGGGCAGCAATAGTGAGTTGGATTTTTCATATTTTGTGTTCAAGTGAGAGTGTGAGTGTGTTTTAGTGCGAAGAAGTTTGAAGATTGCTTAGAGGAAACTCCAAAGCTTGGTTGGGGAGAAAACATAAGGTATTTTATATTTGTGTTTGAGTTTTTGTTTTAAGACTTGAATTTCAATGCAAATATTTTGTTTTTGTTTAATCTCCATGAATTCTGAGTAGTTCCCTTTATTTCTTCTTGCATATGGGACGTAATCTTGTGGATGAGAATGATTTAAAGATTTATTTATTTTTTAAAAATTGTGATGCTATTTTCACCGAATCTTCATTTACTTTACAAACTGGTCCGTTAAGAAACTTAATGACCTGGGAGGGCTATAATTTCACCCAACTAGTGGATACCACACTTCATTCTAGGCAGAGCCATTGCGATCACCTAAGGGGAGTGCAAATAAATATGGAGATAAGTTTTGATGAGCGTAGGATTGGTTAGATCTAGAGTGAGAGGATAGATTCTTATTAGTTTGGCTTAAGGTTTAGTACCCTGACGTTGGGATTCAGTCATTACGATGGCATAGGTTAAGGGCATCTAAAAGTGGGAGGCTAGATAGCTCTAATGTGGAGTTGAGATGTTAAATAATCGAGCTTAAGTTAGTGTTGAGCTCACTTTTAGTTGAGATCTAGTCTTTCTCTTTGGTAGCCTAGGGTCTAGCCATAGAACTTTCCTATAGACTATTCTTAGAGAACTAGAAAAAGGCACCCTCACCATTATAAATTCTAAACTCTTCTTTACTCAACTTGAAGTTCCACATATTAGTACTAACCTCTAGCACTTAGTAGGTGGGGTCATTATGGGGGAGCTCAAGGAGAGTTCCTATAGGACTGTTGGACCTTAGAGTTGACCTTGGGTGTTGGTCTAGAGCTAAGGCACTCCACTCACAATCACTCACTACCCTAAACCCAGAATTTCCTGACTTTGGTCCCTTGAGGCTTTGGGAAACTCGTGTAGATGGTCCCCTAAACCTACTAGCCCTAGACTAGGGTTTAATTAAGACCAGTTCATAGAAGACCCAAATGGGGTTTCCATTGGTCCATGGCTTACTTTTGGTGGTTAGTTCCCTAATTTTACCCAAAATACCCAGTCTGACATTTTGCCCATAAACTCTCCTAAATTACATAAGTACCATTGAAACCCTAAATTTGGCCAAAATTCCCAAATTTATCCAAAATACCCAAACTTGTTCAAAAATTATTTCAAACCTTTTGAAAACACCCAAATTACCCAAAATCACCAAAAATTGCCAAATTACCAGAATGCCCCTCATGGGCCAAAAATTTCAAAAATTTTAAAAAACCCTAAAATTTCCAAATATTCCTAATTTCATTTTTCTTAACTACCACCAATTTGACCATTTTTGACCAAGACCCCCAAATTTGTCTTTAAAAGCCCAAATTTCCCTAAATCCACCTCAAATGTCTATCAAATTGGTCCTCAATCTCCCTAAATTTCAATCTCAAACTCAAATTTGCCTTCAATGTGACCAAAATAAACCAAAGCCAAGCTCAATTGACCCGTGCTTTGAGCCCAATTTTTGATTTAGGTCAAACCCCCAATTTTGGACACATGACTTAATCTCACCAAATTGAAACCATAGGCCCCTCAATTTGCCATGGTTTATGTTTAAAACTCCTTATAACATTCCTACACATCAAAATTGACCATCAATTGGTCTTGGTGAAGTCTCGATTTCATTTAATTTCAACTTAAGTCCAAAATCCCCAATTTACCCCAAATTGGTTGTCCCCAATTCTCATCAAATTGAATGCCTTAACCTCAAAATTGGCACCCAATTTATGTCCAAAACTATTCATGATGTTCTTATTGACCATTTTCAACCATCAATTTGCACTTATCCCAAGGTTAGCCCAATCTAGACCCAAGTCTAGCCCAACATGCCCAAAATGACCAATTTTCAAATTCATTTCAATTGAACTCAAAATCCTTTCAACCTTTCACCAAAAATGTTCATTACAATCATCTACATCAAGTGCATCAATAAATTGGGCTCAAGGACATGGCTATCCTAACCCAAACCCAATTTTTGGTCATTTGCACCCACTTGGACCCATGCACTAAATGTAGCCTAACCACCCCAAATCCATCAAATTAATGACTCCACAGCCGTTAGTTGGACCCTAAGACTGAGCCAAAACACACCTAACCACCTAAGCTAAGCCATGGACCAATGATCTCTTAAATCAAAGGATTTGATGCTATAATTGCTTAAGCTTAAGATTCTTTTTACCAAAATTAAGCCTCAGCCCATTAAATTGTTGTGACATATTCCCCTGGGTTCCCTGAGCTCCTAGCCACCTCCCCCTGCCATGGCCGGCCGGCCTAGTCACTGGAAAAGCCAAAAGTGAAAGCCACCTCCCCTTGAACTTCATCCAAATCAAACCAAGAGGCCACCTCACCCAAATGAGATGTTAAAGCTTCTATGCCGTCCACCTAAGCACCACATTGCACTCCTCAATTGGCTATGACAGCCACCCCTTAGCCATTTTTATAAAAGCTCACCTCCACAGTCATGGAGGGAGTGTTGAAAATTTCTCAGAGAGAGCTTCTAAATCACTCACAGAGCTTCTTTGAGACCTCCTCGGTGCAATCCAACCACTTTCCCCCACTGATTCCCACTGTGGAAGCTCAATTTTGAGCTCAAACTTCTGCCTAAAACCAAGACAGAGCTCAATACACGTCCACAGTTCACCAAACTAAAATTAAACTTACCCACACCTTCACAACACTGAAAGAAGACAAAGCCCTATCAAATCCCCCTTTCACAAAGCCCCTAACATAGCTCTAGATCAACACTTGAAATCGAGCTTGGTCGAATTCATACCTAGACCTTACACCACAATAAGAGGCTCAATCCCTAGCCTCCTTGGACTCCAACGAACGTGTCAAGCACCTCTGATTGAAGCTTCCATTCTCAGAGCAAAGGGATTGAACCCCTCCTCATCCCGAGCCTATTTAGATTCTCCATTTACTTTGAGTTGATTTCATGGAATCTTAACCGCATGGATACGTTCCTCTAGTTTAAACAAGCATTAAAAAAATTCACTTAATTGGTTGAGAAATGAGGGAGATATCAAGCTTGGAAGATTGATGGTTCTCGGGCTAGGCTATCAGGGATGATGACAGAGTGTCATTCGATCAAGCGTGTAACAGATGGACGGTCAAGATGAACCTGGACAGTGCTTCAGAACATAAACCACAGGGCGAGTCAGCACTGAAGTGGATGGCGGCGTCAAACGGGAGCGTGCTGCATGGGCTTCGGAGCTGCCTAAGATGATGTGGCGCCGCACGTTTAAATAGATAAATAGGGAATTAAAAAATTAAGAAACTGACCCTTAACTTAAAAAATCTATATCTTGGTGTAGAAAAATCAAAAAAATAAAATAAAATAAACCATCTTGCACAGTGAGTAGAGGAGAATAATGTGGAAATAATTTGAAGTCCATTTGATGCATATTTTATTTTTAATTAATTAAATACTGTTTTGAGTCTTTTGATTCTCCATGCATATAGGCATTTCACCATGGATTGAAATTTTGGCATGTTATAGCCTTTTTTAAGGGAAACATTCCTCAATTTTTTCAAAGTTAGAGAAGACATCTAGACAGAGATTTATATTTTTCAACTTTATGTACATTATTTGCTTATTTTAATCATAATAATTAGCATGTTGCTTAAAAAAATCCAAAAAAGTTTTGGTAAGTTTACTATGACAGAGAACCCTTAGGAAAATTTATCATGAGTTAAGTCATACAAAATAAACCTAATTTGCCTAAATCCTAAATCACTAAGATAATTAATTTTAGAAAATATGAACATTAAAATGACTTGATTTTTGATCTCCACTGTTGTCTAAGATTCAGAGAACTCTCCATAAAAATTTCAAAGCATTTTGAGTCCATTTGATGGCCTAAATTGATTTTTCAAGTTAAATATATTTTTTTAGAGCTAAAATGATTTTTAATGATCAAAATATAACTCAAAAATTATGAAAACTTATTTTTTGAGTTCTCTGTGATCAGGGAAATTTTATAAAAATAAAATTGTGTTTAAAATAAAAACTTCATTTTTAAGCCTATTTTAAATATTTAAATAATTAAAAAATTCATAAAAATCACAAAATAATAAAATTCATGGAAATGTTCTAAATTGTTTTCTAAGTACTTATAAATAATTGGAATATTTTTCCTGATTTTTTAAATAAAGATATTATATTTTAAAGCTTAAAATAATTTTTAAAGGCTAAAAAATGTGTTTCCACTAACGTAATTCCAATAAATCAAATAAAAATTAGAAAAATATAAAATTTGCTTATCTGGATTTTTTGACCTTAGGGAGATTTTTAAAAATGTAAAACTTAATCTTTCCCATTTAAAATATTTTATATTTAATAAACACGACAAAACTTAAAATAATTTTAGTAATTCAAATGAAATTCAAAAAATCATGAATTTTTTTCCAAATAGCTCTCTAGTCTAGGTCTACCTCCAATAAAAATTTCATATGATTAGGCTTCACCGTAGTCAAGTTAACAAATTTTCTTTGAAAAATCCCTTTTTTGCATGAAAATAATTATATAATTTAAAATAAAATTTGAAAAATCACACTTTCTCTTCTGATGTCTTAATTGATTTATGACTAAGGTAGAATAAAAATTTCAAAGTCATTTGAATTGAATTTGACAAATTATGAAGTGTTAGAGCCTTAGGGGCAAAAGTGCAATTTTAGGAATTTGGCCTTAATTAACATTTAGGCTTAATTCAATGAGGGAAATAGGCAACCTCTGATTTTAATGAACTTTTTTGGATGACTGAAATTAAACAAGGGATTAATTGGTAGAAACTAACCTCAATTTCCTAATTAAAAGGATAAATTAATAAATTTCTAAATTATTAAAATTTGGAAGTTTATTAAAATTAAATGAACCTAGAACTTAGGGGTATGACTTTTTGAAGTTAATAATTAATCAATTTAATACCCCTATTTGATTTTCAAATGAAATTTAAATAATGAATCATGATCACCTAGAACTTAACCTTTTCAAACTAATTAAGACACTCACCTAAGTCTTAAGGGCTTAGTAGTGATCTAAGTTAAATCAAGACTGATTAGATGAGGATTAGAAAAGCAAACATAGCTAAAATTTAACACCTTAAAAACACCACAAGCTCAATTAGGACCAAAATTTGGCTAAGTGTTCCAACAACACTAGCTTGCCCCCCTTTAAGAGTCTTTATTCACATAATCTTCAAAATTAAATTACAAATGATAATTACCCTACTCTTAGGGATAATTAGGACATCAATGTTCATTGAGCATTAGGGTATTCATATGATGAATTATTAAGCAACATAATAAGTTTAAATGAGCTTGAGGCTTTTCACCAGTTGATAAAGGGGAAGCATGGACTTGCTTCTTCCTCCTAACCTGTTGGATACCTCAGAGGTCTACTAAATTAAATATGCTTTGCTTAACAAAATCATCCTTAATCAAACTAATAGGGACCCACCAAGATATGAACTAGGTTTAGGTAGGTCACCAAAACTTTACTTTCCTGCTTCATATAAAATGCTTTGACATGCATTTTGAGTTTCAGGTGGTGAAACGAGAAGACTCGTCAGGTATGCTTTTACAGTTTACAACGTCGTCTTTCTTGTACTTTCATACTGTACTTTTGATGTTAATACAAACTTGCATGCTAAACAACGATGTCGCCCTACATGAAAACTAAAACTATCAGGATAGACATAAAACAAAAACAAAAACTAAAGTTAAAATCAACCAAGATAAAATTCACCGCCCAACATTCAAAATATAAAACAACTCAAAATTTAATCACAAACATCACACAAAATTACAATTATAACTAAATTAAGATGTCTCTATCGGATGATCGGGAACCCCTTGGAGGAGGTAACCTACGGTTGCTAACGAGGCTTCAAACGGTCTCATTAAGTTGAGTTTAGTAAATTCATTTGGATTAAGTGAATCCAATAAAAAATAGTGGTGCCAGAACGAGGGAAATGTGGGATCCTAACCGGTGTCGCTCTAATCAACTTTAACATCCCCTATGAAAATTTAAAGAACTACAACAATAGGGCCACCTGATTTGACTTCATAACTTGACACCCTAGAAAACTCAAACTCCCCACGACAAGGAGCTTTGAGCTAGCATGGTGGGCAGCACGACCATCTTCAACAACAAAACAAGACTTCACCAGCTAAACTAATTCATTCCTTAGAATTAAACAACCAAGTCATAGGACTTCGAGGTTGTTTGCCTGGTGCAACATAAATCTTCAACTCATCTTTAGGTCTTTGCATAACTCTGCTGTAAAATATAAGCCCTAACTCGTCTTAGGATTCCGAGATTGTCGTTCGTCACGACCTAAATCCTCACATCTTTCAGGCTATTTGTGTGCTTTTTCCACACAAATGTGAGCCCTAAATTAATAAAATTTACATGATAAAATACTTAAAATTTTCTCCTCAAAACTGAAGCCAAACAATAGGATAGACTGGGAAGGCACCGAGGTTCTCCTCTGGATCTATGTCATCCCCTAGTTTTTCCTCCTTTGAATTATATAATAAATCTCCCAAATTTTAACAATTCTCCTTTCACACATCTTTATCTGATTTCATTGAAAAGACCTTTCCTTTGAATTCCTTGAAGATAATATTTCTTAATTTTTATCGAGAGTTTTCTTAGATGATTTCAGTCATTTAAGATGTAATTAATTATAGGGGCTTGCCCTTATAGGAAGCTTTTCTCGAACCCATCTTAATATAAACCCTATTTAATTTTTCACATTAAATTGGGGAAATTGTCGACAAACAAAATGGTTTCGCAGACCAAACGATCGTCATACATTTCTAAGTTTATTTGATTGAGTCTTATCCTCAAATCTTGTGTTTAATCTTCGAGATAGATATATGGTTTGAGGTACAACACTTTTTCATTTAAACTATGAAAAATATGGGGTCAGTTTGATTTCATATTTTTCTGAACTAAAATATCCTTTCAAAGCGGGCTGCGAGATTTTGATTCCGGTGACCGACAACTTCTTACGAGTAATTCCCAAACCAAAAATAGTGCCGACAGTTAACTAATGTTCTTTGCAAGCACCGAGAGGGGGTAAAGAATAAGGTATGGTTCTATTTGTCACAATACCTCAATTTTGTCATAAATCATTAGAATCCTACATAGATTAAAATCTGTTTACAAGGGGAAAGGTTTTTCATAATATCCAAACTCGTTGTTATATTTTGCTAAGCTTTTACATTTAGTTGTTATTTTCTTTTTAAGCTCTTTTAGTGTAATTTTTAGCAAGCATATCATTTTAAATATTTTATCTTTTTAGATTACAACTTAAATAGAATTTATGTAAGCTGATTTTAAGAGTTGTCGCATTCCTCGTGGGATCGAGACTGGGTTTTTTAAAGAAAATTTAATATTACTTGAAACGATAAGTGCCCATAGCGTGAAAATCTATTATATAATTTATAAATTATTGCAAGTGTTGACACTAGCTGCTAGATATAAATTGAGATATATTTTCTGATATAATTAAGAATATTAAAAAAACGCGTAAGTACGGGTTGGGTCAGAGGCTTTTCAGGGCTTGCATAACCACTCCACCCAATCAATTTCAATTCTACCAAAATATCGAACTTTCGACTTTTAGCTCCAATTTCTCCCAAAATTACCAAAATACCTCAGAATCCCTAAAATACCCAAAATTCTCCAAATTCCCAATTTCCCACAAGAAATCATCCTAGCCCACCTCAAATTATTCAATTTTTCCAAAGTCATCCAAATTTCCTAAAATTGATTAATTTTCCCAAAAATTCCCAAAAAGACCCTACGACCCAAAAAAATCCCATACCACAAACTCCCACCAAAACCATTCCAAACTCAATTTTATCATATTTAAACCAAAAATAAATTCTCTTTCATGACAATTCTTCATCTATCCCACCATGATTAATTTTAAAAGCTTTCCCTAAATAATTCTAAAAGCTCATGAACCCAAGCCAAACTTTTAATTAATTTTAAAAGACCAAAGTCTACAAGACAAATTCTTCCTATCATCCATTGAATCAAACTAAACTATACACCATGCCATACATGATTAAATTCATCCAAATTTGAATTTTCACCAACACCTCACTAAAATCCTTAAAATTCCTAAATCCTTCTTCATGACACTTGGCCATGCCACATGTAAGCCATGGCGCCTCCCCTAAGCCATGTGTGAGCCATGTGAGCCATAGGAATGTCCAACATGCCTTAAGTGTCAAAAGAGGGACCAAATTTCAAGCTTCCCAAACTTTGCCTACTTCATGCCAAGCTTAGGTTCAAACCTTAATCCCTTGGAGGTGATTTCTTAGACTGAACCCAAAGACCAAGCAGGCCACACCAGCAACCATGGAGAGGTGAACCAAGATATTTCCAAGGGCTAAACCCAAATCAAACCCAAAAGAGGCCTAAAACCTATTCCTCTTTGATCCACCCTCAACCACTCGACGCAACTCAATTACTTCCACATTTCTGCACCCCTGACCTATCTGAGCCACCTAGCCGCCACAGTTGGCCTGGCCAGCCGCCCTAGTCACCGGAAAAACCATACCCAAAAGGAACCCCCATGGAAAACACTCACAATTCCACCCATCCAATGTGTTTAATTTCAATTAAATTCTTGTCTTTATAAGCCCTCCACTTCAGCAACATGTTTCACACCTCAACCTGTATAATTGGCCACCCTTTCCCTGCCTATAAGTGCACCACCACTCTATGACCAAAAAGAGGAAGTGCACAAACCCTGGGGAAACTTTGCCAAAATTGTTCCAAACCATAGTTCAAGTGATCCTGAGCCCATCTCGATCATCTTCAGCCCCATGCCCACGACCCAACCTTAATTTTGAGCTCAAAATCTTGGGCATTCAAAGGTCATACCTTCTAATCCACCAAAATTCCAAATTGATTCACTCAAAAGCTTCTCCAGAGTAAAAGTGGAACACCCTAATCAAAATTAGTTCTTCCCAAGCCCTCTAGCATAGCTCAATACCAACCCTGAGCCACCCTCCGATCTAAATCATACCTAAGCTCAACACAACTCAAAAGGACACTTTAAGGAGGTTTTTGGACTCAAGGCGATCGTTTTCAACCAATCCAATCGAGGCCTCACCTCTTGGGCAAAGGTATAACTCGAAATCCCTAAATCTTGCCTCAATTTGGACCTTTATGAGGAAAGTTTGTATTTCATCTGTATTTAACAGTATAGATTGGTTTGTCACACTTAGATGAACATGTAGGAACAAACTGCACTAATTTGGTTGAGTATCGAGTGAGATCTTAAGTTTAGAGCATAGACGATTCTCGAGTTACGACAATCAGGGATGATGAACGGATGTAGCGTATTTCTGTGTGTGTCGAACGAATAACGAAGATCGAATCAAACGGGGCAAAGTTACGTGAACCACAGACCGAGTCATCACTAACGTGGAAATTGCAACCAATCAAAATATACTGCATGGAGATTCAGAGACGCAGAGGTTGAGGTGGCGACCAACTTGAATAAGTATAAAAATAGGGTATTTTGGATTTAAATAATTGCAGAAACTTTAAAAATACATATTTTGGTGTAGAAAAATCCTAAAAATAAAATAAAAATATCACATGCTCCGTGAATAGAAGAGAAAAATATGAACTAAAATATTTTTTTCCATTTTATTTATTTTTAAATTAATTAGATACTTTAAAACTTGTTTAAATCATAACTAATTAATTATTAATCAAAATAATGTGAAATTTGGAGGGCTCATTCTTCATGTGCCTAGGAGTGTTCTTTGATTATTCCAAAATTAGAGAACATCCCTATAATCAAAAGCCTTATTTTTCTAGGACTTTTAGTATTATTTCAATTAAAATAATTATAAAAAATAAAATAAAAGTCGGGAAAATATAAAATCAAGTTTGGTAGGTTCACTGTGGTCAGATGACCTTATAAAAAATAAAATTCAAATTTAATTTAAAGTACATCCTTCCATTTAAAACCAATTAAATTATTAAAAATTAGAAAAAATACAAAATAATTCAAAAAATCACCAAATTATCCGAAAATAAAAAAATTGATTTTGTAAAGTCTTTGGGAAAGTTAACAATTTTTTTTTTAATAAAAAATATATATTTTCTAAGTAAATGAAAATTTTTCTTAAAATAATTATATAAAATAAAATAAAATTCAGAAATTTATGAAAATTGGTTTGGATGATTCCTTAAGACAAAATTGATGTCAAATTAAAAAGTTAATTTTGGAGTTATTTTCTAATTTAAAAATAATTTAAAAAACTAAATATTACAAAAATATAAATATATTTCAAAATATCACAAATTATTCCATAACTACAGAAAACAACTTAAATTTTTTTTTATAAATTTTTAAAGATGTAAAAAGGTACTTTTAGTATTTAATTTATTTTTCCTTATTTTTGAATAAAATAATGATAAATATAATAAAAATTATTATAAAATATAAAAATAACTTTTTTGGGGTCTCTGAAGTCAGAGAGACTTATGGAAAATATAAAAAAGAATTTTTAAAAATAAAATGTATTTTCTATTTATTTATCTTTTAAAATCAATTAGAAATTATAAATATTAAAATACAACTCAAAAATTCACAAAATTTATTCCAAGTGGTCCTCCAATCTAGGTGAACTTCCAAAAAAATTTTTAAGGACAAAAAAGATGTTTTGGTTAACTAAATTAGTTAACTTTGAAATTTCTTATTTTTAAACTAAAAAAATTATTAAAAAATAAATAAAAACTAGAAAAATATAAATTCTTCTCTGAAGTGTAAATTAACTTATGAGTAGGGTAACAACAAATTTTTAAATACTTTAAAGTTAAATTTAGAGAATTATGAAGCAAAGACCCTAGGGCTAAAATTATGGAGTTTTGAACTCCAAATCAAAATTTAGGTCAAATTAGAGGGTAAATGGGTAATGATTATGATAATTAACTCTCTGAAGTGATTGAAATACAAAGGGATAAAGGGTAGGAAGCAAATCACTTAATTTTCCACAAAAGGTAAAATTGTAATTAATCATATTGTTAAGAGTTGGAAGATAATTAAGTCTTTGATGATCATGATGTGAGGGGCTTGAGTTAGGAAGATAATAATTCACTAACTTGAACCCTAATCAATGGATAAGCGCAATTCAATCTTTCAATGAGGATTAAACACCATAGCATAAATTTTTTTATAAAATTACAACTATACCCCTCAACCTTTAAGAGCTTGGTAGTGAATCAGGGTTAATCTAAAATCATTTAATGAGCTTTAGAAAATAAATACAATCAATTACAAGCATATTTAAAACACTACAAGCTGAAGTTCAATAAAAAAGGGTACAAAATTTCCATAATGATTAAGTTTACCCTTAAGGGTACTTTGTTATAATCCTTAAATATAACTATCACTCTACTCATGGGTTAATTAAAAATAATAAAGTTCATTGAGCACATGTTAAAACATCATAACTAAATCTTTACTTAATCTGTGATCGATTAATTTAACATGGTAAAAGATCAAGTGAACCGGAAATAATCCAAAAGATTCCAAAGCTATCTAGAGTTATGTCCATAACACCTTTGGAAAATTTTAGATGTTTCAAAGAGCATTTGAACTTATTATAACACGTTGAAAAAAATCTTCCTTTAAATTTATAGGAACCCATCAAGATATGATTCAAGACCTGTTAATCCACAATTTCAATAAAATACTCTAACACTACTTATCCTACATTTAAACCCAATACTCAAGGATTTGAGCCTTGTATAAGGTATACAAACGTTTATGAGAAAATGTGGATATTTGTTTATGCCACAAATGGATCATTAAATTAGTGTAAGTCAAAGGTCTAGTTAGCGAGGGTGATAATGAAATCACTTATGTATGCTAAGAGTGGGATATGAAGTGGGATTTAGAATAATATCTCCTACCTGAAGGATCCTCAATAAAGAGAGGGGATAGGATCAATGATAATATTCACCAAATTTTGGTGGAAGTTGTCCTTAGCATTCTTAGACTACTAGTAGACCTAGCCTAATTAAGGTGATTAGCTTGTGGACTATCTCATTTTGTCAAAAATACTTATATACATATAATACAAAACAAAAAAATCTTTTTGTGACATGATTACTTTTGCCTGCCAAGTAAACTCTTCATGCCTAGAGGATTAAAAGAATTTTGGTGAAAATTTATAAAGGTCCACGGACTAATCACTTGAATCGATGTTAGGGATTGTCCTCCTTAGATTGTTAGGTCGGCAACATTTATCAAAGTTGAATGATAAAGCATACAGTTCAGCTCTAAGCCACCACCTTTAATAATTTCTTACTCACATTCTTGATCTTTCATATGTGACATTGGGTTTTGTTTTACAAGCTCATGTTCTTCTTATGACCTACTTGGTTTTCTTTGCACCAAACTCTTTTATGATTTACTTAATCATCTGCATGCTATCATAACTATGTTTATATACTAACCTTTTTGTAGCAGTAGTAGAGGCGGAGGTACACATTACTAAAGTTTGTTTCCTTTTCTGTATTGTGTTTTACCTCATGTTTTACTTATACACATTTTCTTTACATACTTGTCAGACCACTCAGATAAAAAATAGCAGTCTGTTTACCTAGGATAGATCCCTATAACAAACGAATAAATACATACCCTTTAATAATGATAATAAGATGAATTGGCTTAACAATAATCAAAATTAAATATAATACACAAACTTTAAACCTTGGAGATGCCACTTCGACGAGGAGCTTAAAGCGAGTTACAAGAGGTGGTCAACGATTTGAAATAGCAAACAAGTTTACTTCAATTAAAATTTCCTTAGCCATAAACAACAATAAGCCATAGAATTTAGAGGTTGTCTGCCTAGCGTGACATAAATCCTCACCTTATCTTTAGGCTTTTGCACAATCATGTTGTGCAATATAAGCCCTAACTCGCCTTAAAATTCTGAGGTTGTCGTTCAGTACGACGTAAACCCTCATATCTTTCTAGGCTATTTACATGATTGAGATCATGTAATGTAAGCCATAAATAATAAAATTGGTGGGATGAAACATCAAATAATATCACATTCAAAATTGAAGCCAAATCATATGATAGTTTGTAAAGTCACCAAGGATTACCTCAAGATCCGTGACATCCCCGACTTCTCATTTCTTTGGATTCCAAAAATAACTGCTCCTATTTGGCTCTTTTCCACTTGGTTTTCCCCTTGCCTAATCTTGAAAATGTAAACGTTGAAATCTTAAAGACAAATGCATCTAAATATTATTGAGAGTTTTCTTTAGTTACTTCGTTCTTAAGATGTAATTAACTACAGGGGTTTGCCTCGATAGGGAACTTTAGAACCCATGTAATATAAACACTATGTAATCCTTATATTAGATAGATGAACTCGTCAGCCAACACATAAAAGGTTTGTAGACTAAATGGATGTCATAAATTACATAGTTTAAATAACTGAGCCCCCTGTCAAGTAGTATGTCTATCCTTCAGAGCGGTATATTACTTGTAGTGTTGTGTTTGATTGTCTAAACTATTAAATATATGATATCCGTTTGGTCTTGCATTTTTCAAAATCAAATTACTATTTTCAAAATAAAAAATTATACTTGTATTAAACTAAATCATTTTCAAAGTAACCGACAAATTTCAATCCGGCGACCAACAAGTTGGTTGTTGTTGACAAATGCCTTAGCCATTGCAGTTTCCATTGATTCATTAGAAAATTTCAAATTTCTTCGCACTTTAGCTAACTGAACACCAATCAAAGAAAGCTGAATGCATGAAGCATCGAGGTGATTTTGAGTCTCACTTAAAACCGTCTTCACTTGACCTTTCTCATTTTACTTTTTGAACCTTGATTTCTAACTCAAAAACCCGCAACTATAAAGACTCAAGTTTTTTTTCTAATCAACTTTATGCTTCCAAGTTCTTCATTAAATTCATCTTCTAAATTGGTGAAAGTTTCGTGATTAATTTCAAGTGTTGCAACTAGTTGAACCATCTTACAAAAGTTCCTTATAAAATCAATCTCAATTTATGCAGAGATGTAAGTTGCATGCCCCTTCCATAACATCAATTGCATTTTTCTTGTATTTTTTTTATGTTGCCCCATTAATATGAATGAACAACTTAAAATTATACCCTACTAACTAAGGGAAAATTACCTCAAGTTATCTTCAAGCACAAAAAAAAAAATAAGTTTTTCTTTCTCAAATTTAATGGTCTTTTTTCTGCCTCCATCATATCTCTGCTTGCTTTGATTCTTCACTTCAATCCAACCACCTCGATGTTTAAAAATTACACAAAAGGAGAAAAACAAGGAGGAGAAAACCAACTCCTTATGTCAATCTGTGTAAGCTTAAATACACCTTCTTCATGCATAGGATTTATGGCATGTGTGTAAAAATTACAGTTTAGGTGATATATATGTAAATGCATACAAATTGATTGGTATGTATGTTAATCCTCCTAACAATCGACTCAAAATACGAGCAAATTTTTATATAGAAAGGAGCAATGCTGAGGATGAGAATACCAACTTCTTTTGCCGATATGTGTAAGATGCAGTGTCAGAGGTGGATCTCTTATCGATCAACGTTGTTTACTGGAGTGGAGGCTAAGGGACAATGGCATTGATGGAATGGTGGAGTGAAGGAGGAGCGTTAACCAGATGGGGAGGACATGCTATGATGGCATAGAAAGTCGTTGAGGGAAAGCCCAAGCCATTTAGTTTAACGGAGCGAAGTGAATGATGTTGTGAGAGGGAGACAACATTGGTATGTGCATTTATTTTCAGTAAATGGGTAGTTTGTGTGTAGTATTATCATTTGTTTAGGTGTTAAATACATAAGAATATGTGTTTTATGCAGTATATATATGTAAATCTTCCTAAATATAGTACTATATATTTTTGAAATGATGGGCTTCATTGAAATTGAAGACAAATTTTTTTATACTAATAAGGAAAGCTAATATAATAGGAGAAACTAAGAGGCCTAAAGAGGAATATGATGCATTATGAGGCCGCAACTTTAAAAATGAATGTTGCAACTTGATACATGACAAATAAATATGCCATTTATTAAACATTTGAAACCATCTCCAGAGTTGAAAAGGACATCGCCAAGTCATGAGAGAGCACACCAAGGATATTACGCTGTAAGAACAACAATATGCTAATAAGTAATATTAATGAATAAAAATGTATATGTTATGCACAATATTATTTATTTATGTGGTGGGTTCTTAATGTAAATTAATCACATGTGTTGTTTAAGTTATTTATTATAAAAATTCATTCTTCCTATATTGATGTATAAAATTAATGTGGATAACTTCTATAATTTTATTATAAACATTTTTACTCATCTTATCCCAATTAGAGTTATAAAAAAGGAAAACAAGCATCATCATTTTTGAGAACAAAGTGAGGGAGGGTACGAAAACATAATTAGTTATAAAGTCATTTCATGCTTTTTTTACAAAGGGATGAAGTAGCTTTTTGTTACTACATAGAATTTGAAGAATAGTTAGTTAGGTCAAAGAATAATTAAATAAGGTTGGAGAAACAATTGGATGCTCTTGCCAATTTTATTCAATGTTTTCTATATTAAAAGAAAAAAAGAGGAAGAAACGGAATTTACAATTAAAAAGAGCTATGACAGGATTACAACCTAAGAAAACCTCTTAAGTTCCTACCTCTCTCCTCCTTCAGTAGGTAAGCTTGGAGGGCAACAACATGATTGTGGGGATCAAAGTCCCTCGAAACTCCCACATTCTCTCCTTTCACGCCCTCCTACATGAAACTACTGAGGAAGGTAAGCCTTGTTTTTCTCCCACTTTGTACCGCTCTCATTCGTGAGCTTTAGTTTCTCTTATTCAGTACCTCTCACTAAAATCCTCTTACCAAATAACTCATGTTCATGGTGGAGTCGCTATTGCAACGATATGTTGGAGGAAAGGTTGATGTAGATTATGTAATAGAGTAGTAGTTATGTGTAAATTGGGGATAATTGGGTGATTTGTATGCAATATTAAATTTGTAGAGGTTAGATATGAAAATTAATTAAAATTAGGGGTATGTGTGTAAATCCCTCTAGATTTTTTGGTCATGGTAAATAAATTTGAGAAGCATTGGGTGAAGCGGAGTAGCGGAGGTCCACAAGCTCCTTCAACCGCTATCTAGGAAGGATAGACGTAGGATTTCCTCAAATGGCCTCCCAAACTCTCCTGAATCTGGGAACGAAGATCGTCGCTGTCGGCCGCAACTATGCCGCCCACGCCAAGGAGCTCGGCAATGCCGTCCCCAAGGTTCTTCTATATTAATCCATAAACCTAGGCATAGCCGTATAATGATAACTCTCTCTCTCTCTCTCGCTCACCCACCCTTAAACCTACACATCGAATTGCTCAATTTTGCTACTGGTGAGGGATTTGCAGGAGCCGGTGCTATTCCTCAAGCCGACCTCGTCCTATCTTCAGAACGGAGGCACCATCGAGGTCCCTCACCCACTGGAATCGCTTGATCACGAGGTCGAGCTCGCCGTTGTCATCGGTCATAAGGCTCGCGATGTTTCCGAAGCTGGGGCCATGGATTTTGTTGGTGGTACTTTTCTTTCCTCCGTCAATATGCTTACTGCTGAAAAGCGCTGAATTTTGATTCATTTTTCGTTTTTTGGCCCAAATTTTGGAGGTTTATAAATGGAGTTTCTTTGGACTATGAAAATTGCACCTATTTTTGGAGAATTTATGAATGAATCAGCATGGAACTTTCTTGAATGAATAAAAAAATGTGTAAGCCTGAATTGCATTTGCAAAAGAAAGCTTGGGAGGGCTTATGTACAATCCAATGCATAGAAGGAAAAAAATGCAGGAAATGAGGTGGTTGAGGATTTAAATGGCTGAGGCTATTTTACGGTTAATTGAATGAAGTGAGGGTAAAAGTGTGCAAAAGCGGAAATGTTTGGTTCTTCATGCTGCCTTCATTGGGAGAGAAATGGATTGGGTACTGGAGGAAGGGGGGTGCACTTGAATGAGAGAGATGATAAGAGATTATAATGTGTAGTCTCCCTTTGAACTATCATTCATTAATGCCATGTTCCTTGAAGAAATCTTACATTAGCCGCCTGCTTATAAAGTAAGGTTCAAACTAATAAGGAAACAAGCAAATAAAAAAGTCATTGAGAGGGATTACCTAAATAAGAAAATACTTCATTAATGGAGTCCGTTTTAAATACGAAAGCTTTCGTGAATTTTCATATAATATTAAAAAAAAAACTAACAATCATAGATTTTGAATGGTTGTGCCGGGCATTAATTTTCTAGGGGTGTGAAGAACTCTCCCCTATAGAGTTGAATAAGTGCATATCTTTTTGCTTTATGTCCGTGTACATGATAAAGACAATAGTGAGGTAGGTTTGTGTAGAGCTCTTAGTACTTCCAGAAGTAGATAGGTAGTGTTGTGTTAAGGATGTATTCATGGCCATGATGGAGGAGAAGATAGTGAGTTATGCTTATTAGCATGAGAGAGATGCTAAGAGAGTATAATGTGTTGTGCCCTTTAAATTATCATTCATTAATGCCATTATTTATTGAAAAAAAATTGCATTAGCTGCATATTTATAAAGCAAGCGTCAAAGTAATAAGGAAACAAACCAATAAAAAAGTCATTAAGAGGGACTGCCCTAATAAGAAAACTCTTGATTAATGGAATCATTTTTAAATAAGAAAGCTTTCATGACTTCTCATATAATGTTAAAACTAAAACTAGCAATTGTATATTTTGGATGCTTGTGCAGTGCATCAATTTTATATGGTTGTGAATAACTCTCATCCGACGAGTTGAATAATCACATATCTTTTGCTTTTGTGTCCCCGATCTTGATGGAGACGTTAGTGAGTTAGGTTTGTGTGGAGCTCTTAGTACTCCTTGAAGTAGATTGGTAGTTTAGTATAAAGGATGCACTAGTGGTCATGAGGAGAAGATAGTGAGACATTCTTATTAGCATGGGAGCTAAATCAAGTTTTGATTGTGTCGGGACTTTTATATATTGGAAGATCCGTAAGTGTTGTCATGGGGAAAAGAAAAACCCAATACTTGTATTATGACTATACCCTATAGGTTAGGTGAGGGGTGTAATAAATATGATTTGATGGGCTTAGTTGATTTTAAGCATACCATGTTGATTGAGTTGGGGCTTTTATCTATTTGAAGGCCCATAAGTCAGCTTACATTCACTGAAAGACTAATAAGTGAGACTTATAACTTTGAGGATCAGAAAAAATTAATGTCTCACCACCTTACACCATAGGTAAGGTGGCTTAAGTAATTAAATTGGTTTGATTATGGTTTTTATTTAGTGCATAAGGGAGGTAAAATGATCAAAGTTGTGTCCTTAGCCTTGCTGTCTGATCAATTGAGTCGATATTAAATATGTTTTAGTTAGACTCCTGAGGGTATTATGATAATTTAGTGTTTTAGAAGATGGTGATTTGCTATCTTCAGTAGGACTTTATATTCCTCTTGGATCACCCCGAGGATCTACCAAGACCAAATCCTTGGGTAGATCCTCATGTTTAGTTAAATTCATTTAGATTTAAATATCGTAGTTACATAGATACATTCATCAATTTGTCTGAACCTTTTTCGATGTTTGTACAACATTTATGAATAGGGTTGTAAATGAGCTCAAGCTCGGCTCGTTTGAAATAAAACATTTTCGAAATTGGCTTGTTTGAATTAAAAAAATATAAAAAAATTAATAATAGAAAATTTACATTATAAAAAAAACAACTATAATGAAATTATGAAAAACATTTATTGCTTTAATAAATTGTTTACAATTTTTAGATAGCAAACATGACATTTACACATAATTTTACATTAAAAAGTATAATAAAAATAAAAAACGCGTTATTAGTAATTACAAAAAAAAAAAAACTAATCAAAACACTAAAAGTCTAAAATAAAATAAAATAAAAAATACAAAGCACAATTAAAATATTCATTTTGGCCTCTTGCATTTCTTAAAAGTTGAAACATTTCATCAAGATCATTTCTTGAAAGTCCAAACTTCCAATCCAGCATACACATCACGAGCAAAATCTCTTATATCCTGCATCATAATTTTAAAACGAAGTATTGTGTTAACTTTTAAGAAAGATAAATAAAGGAAAAGCTCAATTCAATTATACTCACTCACTGTGTATTCTCAGTATATCCTCTCAAAATGATCTAGCCAGTCGAAAAACTATTTTTGTCATTGCTATGAGTTAAACAACCATTTGAACTAATGATAAAATATATATGAAAAAATATAACTGGATATAAGTGACACTCTGTTAGGGATGAGTTCAGCTTCAGGCTTTCAGCCATAATTATCCATTTTGAAGAATATCAGTAAGCAAAAAAAGTATTAATGTGCATAAACTAATCCTGGATAGATGCTACCAACAAACAATGAAGGGAGGACAACTCCAAATCTAAACAAAATGACTGACAAAGGGACATGTAAACAATTAACACCCAAAATTCTCAATTATCATATATATAAGTCAATTAAACTTTTGGTTAGAGCTACCAACATCCCAAGTGAATGACAAATAAGACAAAAATTTAACACCAAATATTTCAATCAAATAGTCCACAAGTCATTCAAATTTTTGGCTAGAATCATCAACAACCGAAGAATGAAATGGTAACTCTAAACAATTATTAATAAATAGTAGTACCAGTATTAAAACCTTCATAAATCATAAGGTTAAGAGGTATAGTATCATTTTGTTAGCACAAATATAATAAAAGATCCTGTAACAATTTATACATCGTTGCCCATATTACTAATACTTGTAACTTATAAGCCAGTTTAATAATTCATATAAAATCACAATAATTTGAATATTGTTAAGTGTCAAGCAGAAAATTTTGAATATTAAGTAATGACCATGGGCAAAACATTATGCTCAAATTTGAATACTCAATCAATAGAAAAAAATTTTGAGAATGGCATTTAAGCTATACTTTATGGCACCAGCCGCGCCAAAGTTTGACATAAAACTTAAACGTTAGGTGTTAGATGTGTAAATATGAAAAATTCGTGCGTTATGCATGCAAAACCCTATTAGGCATCAACAAATTTTGAGTGTTAGATATGTAAATACAAAGAATTCAAAAAAATACAAGCCTGACATGAATTTCATATAGCAAATATGGTTTCAAAGGTGAAGAATACCCTTTGACTCCCTCTTCCTTCTTATTCTTCCCTTTTCTACTAGTATGACCTTACAGCAAATAAATAACATTAATATAACAGTGACAGCCTGTAATGAATAAATTTTCAACTCATCAAATCAACAATTTTTTTTTTAAGAATGACATTTAAGCTATTTCATGGCACTAGCTGCACCCGAAGTTTGACATAGAACTCAAACTGTAGATATGCGAATACAAAGAATATGTGTGGTATGTATGTAATCCCTATCAAACATCAGCAAACTTTATGTGTTAGATATCTAAATACAAAGAATTCAGAATAATACAAGCCTGACATGAATGAATAAATTTTCGTCTCATTCATGCACCCATATAATAAGCTTTAAGAAAAATGTTTAGAAACTGAAAGTTAAACCCAAGATAAATGAAGCTTCGTCAAATATGATTGATAATTGTGGTATCTATACAAATGCTCTGAACTGAAATTGTATAAGCTTTGTGTGTAAATGCCCATGTAGCTATAACATTTAAGTAAAGTTATTAACCATAACATCAAACATATGAAATGTGCAACAAGAAAGAATTAAAATTATTACAATAAAATTAGTATTCTATTGACTGAACCACATAGTTAATTAAAGAGCAAAATACTCCAATATAATGTTCTATATTGAAATAGCTAAAAATAAATCCATTTTTCATACTCCGTCCACACTCCATCATGAAAGTGAAGCAACCATAGTAGTGTAATTCTTGAAATGACCTCCAAAATATTTATTCAAGCAGTTTCACATCCAGATTTTCTTCCTCCAGAATCTCTTGCTGATAAAAATATTTATCATAATTAGTTATAAGAAAAAAAAATCTAAAAAAAATTAATAAGAGGGGATATTACCAAGGGAGTTTTGACAATTTTTTGTAGAAGATTGTATCCCACTAGATGCATAAATAAACACATTTACTGTTTTTGTGGATAAAGAACTCCTATAGTCATCTAGAACTCTCTCACCAACACTAAATGCGGATTCTGATACAACTGTTATAAGAATTGTCAAAATATCTTTGGTCATTTTAAACAAATAAGAATATTTGAGAGTATTCAACTTCCATCGTTCAAGACTATTAAAATGATCGTTATTTACCATAAACATACCCTCCTCAAGGTAGATTTGCAAATCTGACTTGGATGGTTGAATAGAGCACGATGATACAACAAAATCATTGAAATCAAGCATACAATCAAAATTCTATGAAAAACTTAAGTCATTTGGCAAATGTGAAGATCCTTTGCCACTTGTTGAATTAAATCTGGTAATATTAGATGTATTCATTGTATATTTCTCAAATAACATTTTCAATCTCTTGAATTTTATGTTCTAGTTTATTTGATGAATGTATCTTCAGAAATGTGAAATGATTAAACTTTATTTTTCAAACGAAGGTCTAGCACAGCTGCCACAGACATAAATAGGTTGCACTCCCCCCGCCCCCAAATATTTATCAAACATTATCTTCATAGCAAGAGCCATGTTTTTAATGTACTCATTCGTTGAAGTAGATTCATCCATTAACTGTCACTCAATATGCTTAACAGTTTGTAGAAAGATATTTAAAGTGAGGTAATTAGTAACAGAAATCATTTTTTCCGCAATGTTCAAAGTATGAAGAAATTTTCTCACACTTCTCCCAATCCGAATTTAAATGTAACCATGTGTAATTGCTATCTCGAGCAGCATTATGTTTGAACATATTTCAATGAACAAGAGTAGATTCAAACATTAAGTATGTGAAATTCCATTGTGTTGGTACATCAATAGACAAACCTTTTGCTGTTGAAATTCCTAATTGCTTAGAAACTTCAACAAACCTTTGCAACATTTTCGGTGACTTCTTTAGTTATTTAATAGATTTATTAATTAGATGATTTATATCCTGAATCTCTTTCAAGCCAAATTGAAGATGCGTGCACAACATCTTACATGGTAAAAATGCACTTGAAAATGCAACTTATCTTTGGATTAAAAATTAGATTTAAGTAAGCTAGTAACGACATCGTTGTTGCTAGCGTTATCCAAAGTGATAGTAAATACTTTGTCTTGAAGATTCCAGACTATAAGAAAATCACAAATTGCATTACATATATATATACCTATGTGAGGCGGCTCCAACTCAATAAAATTATTTTCTTTTCTAACTTCCAATCTTGATCAATATTGTGAACAGTTAGACACATATATCCCGTCGTCTGATTGAAAGTTTAGCAATCAAAAGTTATGGAAACTATATGTACATTCTTGGGATAAGTTTTCAACTTATGTTTCTCAAATTCATGAACCTTCATGCAATCATTTTTAATGGTGTTTTCTTGAAACCCTCTCATAATTAGGATTCAATGATTTCAATAACACATTAAACCACCAATGCACAACAATAATAAAAGGATGCTCATGCATAATGATCATCTTTGCCATTATTTCTTGGATTTTATGTTGATCTTAATTCTTTGGATCATGAAATATAGGAATCTCAATGTTTGCATCAGAATCAAATGACATGCAATATAATATTTTTTCCCTCTTATCTGATAAGTCAACTATTTGCTTACTCTGGACTTTATTTTTTTCGCATTCCCTCACGTGTCTTAGAAGTTGGGAAGTGGTGTTAGTTTTTGACTTGTTAACAACATGACATTTCAAAAAAAGGAGTTGGTACTTCTTTAATTGTAAATGTCGCCTGAACAAAATACTTCAATATTGTAGACTTCCTTTTCCACCCCTTTTTAGAAGTAGTAGGGTCTTTTTTATTGCTACTTTTAATGATAGCTATCTCCGACTCTGCTTGTTGTGACCCAAAATTTGGATTTTCGGCACCATTTCCAAATTCAACTATTAACTCATTGCAAGATGATTGCGTTTGAGAAAGATTCAATTTAGACATAGTATGAAGAGATGTAACACTTTAAAAACCTATCAATATGCAGCTAACCATTAAAGATTCATGATCATATGAAAAATATATCTAGACTAAAACAAATAACAAAATATCATTTTACTCATTGTAAGATTTCATAACTTGATAACCATAAGAAATACAATTTCAATAAGTTTAGCTTTTCAGTTCAATAAATTTCTGCCAATTTCTTCAAGCCTTTTTCATAACTATCATACCATTCAAGCACATTTTTATAACATAAAGACACAATCTTATGAAAGACATGAATAACTTTGGATTTGAGGACCATGAAGCATTTTATCTAGAAAACATAATTTTTTATTTGACATATAATGGTAATCAAAATTGAATATGACCATGTAAGACAATGCTTTTTTTTATGGCAATTCCTTCCAATCATAATGAGAAAAAGAGTTAACATTTTATCAAATAACATATCCTTTCTTATTGAACAACAAAGATAAAACATTTTTGGATACTTAACCATCAGATAATAAGGCTGCAAATGCCTAAACAAGTAGTAAAGATATGACAAAAAAATTTTAAAAACTATCAACAATCTCGAGATTTAAATTTCTTTTTCAGGTCATTAACATCTCCTAGACATTGTTGACAAACAAAATAATTTTGCAGATAAGACACTTTAGTGTAACCACAAACTTCATCTTGGCAGCCATCCCAAGTCTCAACATGTTAGGTGAGGCGTTCAATATATTTCAGAAAGCACAAAAGCCACAAAATGCCCACTCAAATGAAAGAACATAAACATTTAAGACTGCATACTTCCATAGTCAGCAAAGATAAACCATAAGGAGAGTAAATGTGCATTTAAGGTTTGATTTTTTTTTCAAATTAGTTATAGTAAAAATATAGAAGCAAGGCTGTGAAAAACAGGAAATAGGGCTGTCAAAATTCATATTGTTGATGCAGTTATTGAACTAAAAAAATCCTTCTTCAAAGCATTAGTATCAAACATCAACATGTTTAAAGGGATCACTATTATTAGATCACTACTATAATATCAAACAACACTCAACAGAATTAATAATAGACCACCCCTAAATTATGTAGAACAATGTTTACAAAAATACTAGTTTTCAAAAACCCTAGGTATTTTCGGCTCTCAAAAAATAGGAAGAACTAAGGAGAGAAGAAGATATCATTAAAAAAGAAGCAAGAAAAGAGAGCTGAAAAATACAAACCCTAGGTATTTTTGGCTTTGGCTCCTTCCGTTCTCAAGACGAAAATAAGATACGAAACCAAATGAAAGAGGCGACAAAACAAGAGAGAATACAAGCCCTAAAAGATTTGGAGCTTTTCACCTTTCAAGTTTTGAGAGTTGAGGACTTCCGACCTGGTGACCTTCACAGTTCGCACTTCACACTTCGCAGGCTCATAGTCGCTTGAGACAAAAGGGAGGAGGCGGCGAAAGCGAAATAGCAAAAGGAAATGCTAGGGCTGAGCCAAACCTATTTCAGGGTTTTATACCACCAAATTTAAATTTAACCTAATTCTAAATTTCTAATTTCTATAATAAACTTTTAATTTAATATATATTTTATTTTACTTTTTTTCAAGTTAATATGTTTATGCTCATCTTTATGTATAAATGCCTGCCGAGTGGAAGATCAATCTTGGATAGTTTGGATCGTTTCAGATAAATTCTGAATCCTTTGGATTAATTCTACTAAATGGGCTGATCTGATTAACAAATTCTACACATGAGGTACTCTTTGGTTCGATAAAATCATTAAATTTAATCTTGCAATTTATTCCCTGATGAATTAGTACATTATGGATGCCATATGCTGGCTGTGTACATTCACTGACTGAACATTTTTGTTTCAATAATAGGTGTTCAAATTTCATAGAAACATTTTAGAATTTTTAATCCTTTTAGTATGATTGCTGCAGAACTTGGCCTGCAATTTCTTTTGATGAAAGGGTTGAACCAAATAAAGTTTTCTTGTATCAATTCGATAATATACTCCATTTTGTGGAGTCATAGCTAGCTATAATATGACATTGTCATAATTCTCAATTGAGTTAGTTTTGTTTTTGGCTTTCTAACAAATCAGGTTATGCTCTTGCGCTGGATATGACTGCCAGGGAGATTCAATCTTCTGCCAAGGTGAGAAGTTTCATCTTTGATTTTCTTGTACAACAGATTTTAGTGTTTCTTTTTTCTTATTAGACGCCTTGCCTATGTTTATGTTTGTTATTCATGAACATTATCTTTAATTGACATTACCTCGCACTCGGTTTCTTTCTTTAATTTTTTTCTAATTTTTCGAAATGCAATGAAGTCTTTTTCTAGATGTGCAATTCATTTATTAACCGTGTCCTTTTGAAAATTGCGGTCCATTTCTTTTAGCCTCATGCATAATACATAATATAGAATGATAGGTCAACCGAATATGGCAGATTTAAGTGCAAGGTTCTCAAACCAACAAAAAATTAATTTATTTTAAAAATGGTTACAAGTGCCATCTATACAATGCATTACTAAATATTTACTCACACGGAGAAAAACTTGAAAAAAATATGATAAAACTGTGTATTACTTTCTTGTGTGACTAAATCTACTAGAAGCCAATTTCATATTTACACGAGTCAACATCCTAATGTTAATACATGCTACGTTTTCTTTACAATTGCTTGTTAAGAATTTATCATTTAAAGGTGGTTACAATGTTTATTATTGATGCTTACCTTATTTTTATCATCAAATGAATTTCTTCATCCTTGCTTTGATTGATTATGTATCTCGTGCATGCATAAGTTTATGACAAAATATGTCCCATGTATGTAAATGTTAAATCCAAAAGAGTCCAGGAATCACACCCAAGGAATAGAGCATAGTGTTGAGCGGAGCTAAGAGAGGAAACTAGCAGCGAACAGTAGAAAAACGTAACCTTTTTATCGTAAAGTGATCCCTATTTATAGACATAGGGGCATGAATGTTACAATTACAAACTTGCCCTCTAATCATTAAATTCTGAGGGGTTTCTTTTGTCAATTATAGGAGAAATATAATAGCCAAACAAGTGAAATTATCCGAATGACACTTGGTATGGTGATAATTTAATCTGAGTCAATCGCTTTCCTTTGAGTTATTACACCGACAGTCAATCCATAGTGATGTCTATACTTGATCAACCATATCTCAAGGTGAACCGACCGTCTGACCTGCTTTTGGATGACCTTCTGACCCTGGGTTGCTGGCCGATCTGATAATTCCATGAATGACTGATCGGCCGATCCTCCACCGATTGTCCATTCTTCTCTGATCGTCGTAAATGTGTTGTGTTGTTAGTCGGTCGCTTGATCTTCCAGTGATCATCCTTTAGCCAGACCGTTGGATTGCTTTGAGATTCGTGTTGTCATATTTTTTGTATGCATATTTAGTTCTCGATTCTCTTGCTTCTCGATAGCTGTGATGCAAATAAGAACAAGGTAATCTCTTACATACAAAAATACAAGTACAAATTGAATGACATAATTACTTAATAAATGATTTCTCTAGACTTTCATGGCCACGCTACTATAAATAAGCCATAGAATGGCAGCAGTTTGCATGCGATTCTCTCCTTCCATATTTGATTCCCTTTCTCAGCTGCCTAAGTCCGCAACGATGTCTAGTGAGAGAACCTCAGCTACTGACAAGGATGCACCCCTCAAGGCCCTTGGAGGTATGCGAGCTAAAGCCTGGAAATTAGATGTGAAGTGAAAACCAGTTAAGGAAGCTCTTGCAGGGGAAACAAGCAAGAAAATGATTTTTAAGAAATCAAAAGATGACGAACGCGAGGATCAGATTGGGTCCTTCGATTCTCTTGTAAGAACAAGTCCCGGAGCGAATCGAGGACCAGTCTCGCGTTCGTTCTATTGGACATTCGCCGAAGGTGGACGATCTTGCCGGTGGGAAGAAGATATTTATCAAAACTGTTGTGGAGTCAACAAACTCTTAGGGTTGCTTGGATATAAAGCGATGATGGGGGGGAGAATCCTCGCTCTAGCCACCGAGGGATGACCTCCTTTTGGGTGGAGAACCAAGAAAAATTGGTTAAGGCGCTATCTCTATCACCACGTCTGAATGGAACCAAGTTGTTAGAATGGAGTTTTAACTCGACAGCATTAAGTACCTATACTTTTTTCTTCGGTGCAGCCATAGAGGTCCTGACGATCGATTCATTGTCCTTAGATATTGGTGCTGATCATGTGGAGGATGTGACTATTGTGGATCAGAGGATGGGCGAGGAGAACCTACCTCATGGCGAGGGCCATGGCCTAAATCATCAAGGAACTCCCAAGGTGGCGAGGGAGGAGGAGATGACTGAGCTGATAGGATTTCCAACTTTACCAGGGCTTAGGATCAATTAGAAACTAAACCACATCGTGGAATAATGAGATCACACAAATTCGATAAAAAATCGAAACAAAAATTAAGACAGAAGCACAATCAAAACAACCAGAAAAGCACACGAGAATTTACATAGAAAAAATCACGGAGCCATACCACCATAAATTTTCACTATAAAATTTAGAAGGTTTTACAAATAACTCACTTGCTTCACACAGAGAACTTACAGGGCTTGCTCCACAATCTTCCCTCTCCAAAATCACGTCGAATCACTGAATTCCACCTCTTCGACACTCATCACCTTCATCGGTATGCTCGTCGAAGAATACTGAAGGAAGATACACCAAACTCTATCTTACGCAGTTCGAAATCGAGATTAAAAACCAATTCCCAGCACTAACTTCTCCTGACGCTTAGAAGCCCGAATTTGGAGCCAATGCTTCAAGCTCTCGGGAAACAAACGCATATATGGGCGCATATGCGCCCAAATCTGATACATAAGCTTCGACTTCTCTATTCGAGCAGTACCCAAGTGGGCGCTTACGCGTCTACAACCTGGCGCATAGGCGTTGGGTGCTGTCTTCTTGCTCACCAAATCAGTCTCCACTCATAACAATCCCTAACTTCGAGACTGATTTTACTGAGCACCAGTTATATGTACCTGCACCTCCATCTGAATTGCCTTCATAGTCATGTGTTGTGGTCACGTACAGTGGTGTGGTTCACCCCCATCTCAATCTTCATGAAACTCATATGAAGCCAAATATAGCTCCAGTTTCTCAACAGTCACCACCTTTGTCAACATATCCGCAGGATTCTTATGTGTCTGTATTTTTTTAGAAATAACTGCCCATCTTCTAGAAGAGATCGAAAGAAATGATACCTGAGCTGGATGTGTTTTATCTTGACATGAAAAACTATGTTATTAACAAGATGAAACACACTTATGCTGTCACTGTAGAGTCTTCCAATTCCCAGCTCCTTGCCCAATTCTGTCATGAAATTCTGTAGCCAAATCATCTCATTGCTAACATCAATTATTTCAACATATTCGGCTTCTGTAGTAGAAAGTACAACGATTTTCTACAATCTGAAAGCCCAGCTCACCGTTGTGCTCCTCAATTTGAAGATATACCCTGTTGTACTGCTCTTACTGTCCACATCTTCTGCCAGATCTGAACTATGAATCTCTGTAAACTGATTCCTGCACTTTTATAGCAAAGTGCTATGTTGACTGTTCCTCAAATACCTGAGAATCCACTTTACCGACTCTCAATGCTGCATGTTTGGATTGCCCATGTACCTGCTGACCATTCCCATTGCATATGCAATATCTTGCATTGTAAAAATCATCGCGTACATCAACTTGCAACTGCTGAAGCATATGAAGTTCACTCCATCTATGTTTGCTTTGCTTCAAGTTAGGCAATAGTTACTTAGATAGTTTGAAGTGACTGAGGTAGTGCTAACTGATTTCACATCACTCATGTTGAACCTCTTTAGGATCTTCTCAACAGGCCTGAGACAACTTTAGTGTTATTGCACTCTTGTCCCTGCTAATTTTCATCCCGAGGTTCTTCCTAGTTGGACCTAAATCATTCATCTCGAACTCACTTGATAGCCGTTTCTTTAAGTCCTTAATTCTGCATATCTGCTTCTGCAATCAACTTGTCATTCACATACCAAAGATGCAAAATATAATAATTACCAAAATTTTTGATGAAACAACAGTGGTCTGACAAAGAACATGACAAATCTCCGTACCACTGTCTGACATGAACCAGTCAAACCTCTTATACCACTGTCTCGGGACCTGCTTCAAGCCATAGTATATCTTCTTCAATCTGCAGACCAAACCTTCTTTGTTTGAAATCTTATAACCTTGTGGTTGCACCATGTACAGTTCCTCTTTCAGATCTTTATATAAAAAACTATTTTTACATCCATCTGCTTCAGATGTAGATCTTTCACTGCTATTAGACTTAGCACAACCCTGACAATAGTCATCTTCAACACTGGGGAGAAGATCTCTGAGTAATCCACTCATTCTCTCTGCTGGAAACCCTTCACAATAAGTCTTGCCTTGTAGCGCTTGCTATCATCTAACTTCTTTTTCAGCCTGTAGACCAACTTGTTGTGCATTGCTTTTTTGCTATTTGGTAATACTCTCAAATCTCAAGTTTGATTTACTCCAAAGATTGCGTTTCCTCATCCATGACTAGCTCTCACTCTCTTGAATCTTTAAATTGAGTGACCTCTTCAAAACACTCTAGTTCGCCACTATCAGTTAGCAACAAATAGTGTAAAAAAAGAGAATACCTTTGTATGACTTGTTTCACTCTGCTGGAACTTCTAACATCTGTGGCAGGTGACTGAGGAACTTTCAATGCTTCTTTTAATTGAATACTACTTTCTCTATCTTCTTGATCATCGGTATCATCTATCTCCGTATATCTAGATTCTTCAGAAGTAGCAAATGGATTATCTCGATTTCTAACCCAGTCTTTGTGCATCTCCATTTCGTTGAATATGATGTCCTTGTTTCTGATAAATTTCTGATTCTGGTAATCTTGGAACTTGTACTCAAACTCATCTGAACCATATCCAATGAATGTGCGCTTGACAGATTTTGAGTCAAGCTTGCTCCTGGACCTTGCATCAACATGCATATATGCAGAACATCCAAATACTCTTAAATGAGATAGACATTTTTTAGTCACTCTAGATTTCTTCAGTTAAAGCCTTTTTTTCAAGGTGCTGATGGACTACGGTTTGTCAGATAAAATGCAATATTAACTGCTTCAACCCAAAATTATTTTAGTAAGTCTGCATGCAGTCTCATGCTTCTTACACTCTCCATGATTTTTCTGTTCATGCGCTCAGTCACACCATTCTGTTGCGTTGTCCTTAGGACAACGAACTCATGCCTGAACCCTCTCCGTAGCACAAAAATTTCTGAAATTTTGATCACGGTACTCACCCCCATTATCTGATATGAGGAGCTTCTGCTTCAAACCTCTCATGGTGGAAACAGACACATACTAAATAATTAAAATAGACACATACTAAACAAGCACCTATATGGGCACATATGCACCCAAAGCCGTCGCATAAGCGCCCACAACCCGACGCATAGGCACCCACAACCCGACGCATAGGTTCTCGGTGCTCTTTCTTGCTGCTCATCAAATCAGTCTCCACTCATAACACGAGGGACTTCAGACGTCCTTCGATTCCTTAATGCAACTTCTTGCAGAGATGGACTACTTTGCACGTACTATGGGACATCCTCGAGGGGATGATGATCGAGCAATACTCGAGGTTTTAACGAGAATCGATTAGATGAAGAAAGATTTCATTGCTTTGCGTGAGGAGTTATCTTCCTTCCTTGGGGAATTGTTGCCGCTTGGGAGGAGATGACATGCCTTTCTTCTGAGCTTCGACCATCAGAGGAACCCTTCCTGTCTGGGCGAGCATCGGTCGGACCAAGTATTTCAAACTCGGTGGTGAGTTCATGTATGAGAGGTTACTTCATTAAGGGTTTATCTCGGGTGAAGTGACAGACAATTGTTTAGTTAGGTTTTTTTTCTCTCAGAGTAATTTTCGAGGGTTTTTACGTAATTTACATTTTATAAAATAAATAAAGAGTTTTCTATATTTGTTTATGATTAGCTTAGCTTGAATACTGTCTGATTTTTATCATATCACTGTCTTGTCGGTAACGCTTCATATTCTCTGCCTTTCTATACAAACGGTTGTGTTTATTTCACAGGTTACCTTTTTCCGGCTTCTGTGGAAACCTTTCCGTCTCTTCCCTTTTGTCCTTCTCCTACACTTGTTAGACTTTCCCAAAGCTCCTTTTGATGGCACAAGCTCTCTAGGATATGTTCAACTTGATTCTGGCCGCAGAAGTCTCCATCCTTTCCGCTGCTGAGGTAAAGGAGATCGATGATCACTACGTCCATGATCCCTCGATTCACCTTTGGCTGGCGACCAGCCACGTGTGAGCCACGAATAAGTTTGCCACTGATTTAGTTTTTTACAAAGACATGTTCAAGTAGGGCCTTTGACAACCATATTGCGATAGATCTTCAATTAATACAGGGTCATTCTGCCCAGGTCTCCCGACCTCGGTGGCTGCTATCACGACCTTCATCTTTTTTTTGTTGAAGGATGAAGATCCCTTTGATGATCAAGTTGTTCAACCACATCTTGTTTAGGATCGATCAGGATGGTTATATCTAGTTTGTCGTTGGAACTAAGATTCATTTGTTGAGCCTGAAAAAAAAGTTCAAGGATTGGAAAACAAAGTTTTTGGCTGCCTCTTGTGCAGGCGGTTAGGGGATTCACGTTTCCTCGGTGGAGTGTGAGATGAAGAAGGTAAAGTTCTTGCCCGGTCATCTCCGAGATCAAGGGTCGCTGATCGAGGGTCAAAGCCTCTGCATGTTTCAGTACCTCGATCCCAAGGTTGTTTAGCGCATGATTCGACCAAACGACTTCGACACTATGATCGAGAGTCTGTGAATCTCATATGAAAACCAGGAGGTGACTCGTGAGAAAGCTACGACTGAGCGGGCGACTGTGAAGAAACCATGAGGAAAAGGAGGCCTTCCTCTCGTTTGGACCGCTTGAGTCGGCTGAGGGGGACGCTGAAGGTGGGAAAAACATATATGCATTACAATTTTATTCTTTAAATTGAGAACTTATGGTGTTGCATTTCAGGTTTCTCTTGGAGGAGCAAGGAGGATCCTCTCTAGACTCTTAGCTTCTTACACTCCAGCAATTCTCCTGCCCAACCGTCGATCGGCGGGACCCCTCCAGTCACTCTTGGCGAGATCTCGTTCACAGGCCTAGGACGGGGGGAAGCGAGTCGCACCTCGCAACCTATTTCGATCGAGACAGAGTTCGAGGGAGAGCCAGGAGGTGGAAAGAAGAGGGAGAGAGAGTATCCGTTGGTGGGAAGGGAAAACTCTTGCCCCGGACGAGAGCTTGCCCCGGATAAGAGCTTGCCCCTTCCTCCTTTGAGAAAGAGAAAGATTTCATCTGAGTGGTCATTCACTCATAATTGGGGGGTCGACGTGTGAGCGAGCGACCACTATGTGTTGATCGGCAGGGAGACAGAGTGGTTACCCAGTACTTCCTTAAATCTCTGGTGGAGATGTTCTAGTCGCCGGCTTTGAGAAGACATTGCGGTCGATGGACAAGAGTGATATGCTCCAGGCGACTGACCATGCCCTCGCTCGGGAAGCCTCACATTTTCAGGCTCTTCTTCTGGATAGGGACGGAGAACAGGCTGTGAGATCTTCTTTGCGGGTCCAGAAGCTGAAGTAGAGGGCCGTCAGGGCGGAGGAAAGACCAAAATTGTTCTTAAATGAGAGGAAGCTGGGGGCTTAGGAGCGTGAGGCTCAAGTGGCGACTCTTCTGAAGGAGAACCAAAAGCTTAAGGATAAGTTATCTTCAATAATTACTCGGGATGAACACATCGAGGGTCCCTCCCACCAAATTGAGGTCGACACTTCACTCACCATTAGGTGGTTTGTGAAGCACAAACTAATCGATTCCGAAGGAGCTCGACACACTTCTCTTGAACTGAGGACAAAGGGGACAATCAGATGAGTGAAAGATCCAGCCAGGCTGAAGGAGTAAAAAGAGCCGAAGAGGGTGCTAGGGAATCTTCAAACATTTAACCCTATTTATCTTCCATTTTTTTGTCAGATGCTGCAAGTTTTTGTAATAGGTAGTTTAAAGAAACACAAGCATGTAATCGAACTATTTTCAATGGAATACAAGTTTTGAGACTAAATATTATTCCTGTTTGTTTAGCTGCGTTGTAGTTGTTATATATATATATATATATATATATATATATATATATATATATATATATATATAAGGGAAGACCATAGACTATTATACGAGCTGCCAGCCATCCCTAATGCGCCTAACAATTCAAGTACTGCCTCTTTAAGGCCAAGTGTGTTAGAGAAGATTCAAACCCACGACCTGAGGGGTCTTATACCGTGAATGCCAACCAACAGGCCGGGTACGTAACACTATATATACGTGGTCGGGGCTCGTCTATATATACATGGTCGAGGCCCTTCATTTAGAATACTATTACACCCACCATAATTATTTCAGCCACTATTCCATCAACTCTTACTATTTCAACCATCATTATTATCGCCTTATTTTCTTTTGAGGTGACCCTTGTTGGGTCCATTTATGCAGCTTTTTCCTCTGTCATTATTTTGAGCCAAGATGAGTTATTATTCGTTTCCATCTTTCTTCGTCTTCATCTGATTCTTGGTTGGAGATTGACATGTCGTCTTCTAACTAAAATAATTATTTCATTTGTTTTCTATGAAGTTTTTGGATTCTTCTTTTAATTTGATTTAGAGATTTGCGAGGGTATTTTCTTTTGATTTGATCATGAATTTCCTTTAGAGAAAATTCCTGAGTTTTCTCTCCTTAAACATTTTTACCATTTGATGTGATGACTTTATTGGTTTGAGTTACATTGTCATCAATAATGACTGCGGACCACCATTTGATGAAGAAAGTTCTCCATAAATATTTAGTATTGAGCTCATCTGTTTGATTACATAGATTTCAAACAAAAATCCAAGGAATTTGTGTCTGGCAAAAGAATAATAATTCGCACATTCCTTCGGATGAAATTCATTTTTAGTTTTACTAATTTGTGGAGAAGAGTTCACCCATGCTGGATATACATTGTTGATAGATTCTGGAAGAATTTCATTGGTGGCTCCAAATTTATCCCACCAAACTAAAAACCAATTTGATATTTTTTTATTTAAGATTTTAAGCATTAGCACAAATAACCAGGAATGACTATGTCTTGGATTGATAAGTAAAAAGACATGATTCATGGCTTGAACGTAGGTCCAATGATTACAAAAAAAATATTTTCTTTTGTTTAGATACATGATATATAAATTCAATTTGTTTGAATTGGAAAGGTGTTAGACCCTAATCCTTATGGTGCAAGATGCGATTTATTGTCGTCTTGCTATATGTAATAGATTTATTGGGTTCATTCTAATTGTGTTGAATTTCAACATATTGTAATGAAATAAGGATTGCCTCATATGATTCGCGGTTAAGATTGTCTTGCGCTTAGGCAATTGTGCCTAGGTAACTCTCATGGATTTTTTAGGGATTATTAATTTCATAATCCTCTAGATTAATTTTGAGGATTTTTTCTTTAGAAAATTTTTGCATGAATTCCATGATATTTTGAATCTGTAATTTAGGAGATTGTTCTTTGGATATGCAGGTTATTAAGCTACCATATAGATATTGTTTTAAATCAACAAATTTTCGTGGGGTCACATTAGGTTGTCATCTACCTCTTTCCCCTCGAAAGGTGGGGCTACCCCTATAAGGTATCATTCTATTGCGTGTATGAGGGGTTATCCACCTCTCCTTGTCTTTCTCCCTGCAAAAATTCATGAGTGAGAAAATCATGTAAGGAATTAGTGTTACCTGCAATATATTATATATATCAAATTCAAAATAAGATAGTTGCGCCTGTCAATCGACAAAGATTTGTTTAGAGAGAAGATTTTTTACGTCTGTTTGCAGTATATATTTAATTGAACTGCAATCAATTCGTGATAAAAATTTCTGATTTAATAAATTATCTTGAAATTTAATAAGCATTTGACAACCAATAACATTTTCTTTTTGGTGGTCGAATATTTTTCTTGAGTGTTATTTCACTTGCCAAATGTAAAGCGAACTAATTGTTCGGTATTAAGTGTCTTTTGCTTTAAGATTTCTCCATAGCTAATATTAGAGGCATCTGTCTCTACTATTTCTGGGAGAGGCGGATCTGTAATATGTAAACAAAGTAATATTTTTATCTTTTGCTTAATTAATTGGACAACTTTAGTAAGATTATTTGCTCATGAATTATGCTGTTTCTTTAATCTATTGTAAAGAATAACAACATCTAAAACAAGTTCTTTTAAATAGTCCACTACGCAATTATGCGATCTCAGAAATCTCTGTAATTGACGGAGATAAGTGATTTTATCTGAAAATTTAGAAGTGAATTCAATGCTTCTTTCAATCGGAATAATTATTTTTCAGACAATATTATGTCATAAAAACCGTATCTCGGTTTAAAATAATTTGATTTTGAGTGCAGAGATTACCAGCCTATTATTTTTGACAAGCCATTGAAATGTCTGTAGATGTCTAAAATATTCCTCTATTGATTTAGAGAAAACAAGTACATCATCAATATAAACTAATATATAATCAGAATATAGATTGAATATTTCATTCATAATTTTTTGAAATTCAGAAGGAGCATTTTTTAGTCCAAACGACATAACGTTCCATTCATATTGACCAAACAGAACAGTAAAAACCATTTAATAGCTATCCGATTCAAGGATTTGAATTTGCCAATATCCAGATTTTAAATCAAAATTTAAAAATATTAGAGATTTTCTTAAACGATTAAGTCTCTTTTATTCGGTATATGATACCGAATTCATTTTAAAACTTCATTTAAATGTTTATAATTAATAACTAATCTAGATTTATCTCTCTTTCTACATTATTCATAACATAGAATGCAGTACATCTCCAAGGGGAGTTAGATTTTTTAATTAATTTCTTATTGGGGAATTTACTAATTTCTTATTTACAAATTTTTAAATATTCTTGATTTATTTGACAAGGTCGTGTCTTTGTCTTGATATTTCTTTCATCAAAATTATCGATATATGGTAAAACAATATAATATTTTTTTATCCCAAAAGTAGCTGGATTGCACCGCAAATTTCTTTTAACACATTTTTATGTAAAGTAGAAATTTTACTTTTATGAAATTATTATTCAATTTCTCTTCTATAGATGACAAAGTAATTTTTTCTTATAAGAAATTAATTTTATTTTGTTTTTAACTTAAATTTATTTATTTAATTTAAAATAATTTCTGTGAGATTAGTAATAAACTTTAAATAATGATTTTCTCAAACTTATTAGAATATATGTCAGTATTATCGATTTTATTAATTAACATAATTTTATACAAAAACAAAGTTCTTAAAGTAATATGTTGAGTTAAATTTTCAACTAATAGAAAATGAGTATTAATACAAATATCATTTTTGCAAATATTAGCAGAAGAAATTTTATATTTAATTTTTTTTTTATTTCTAGACGCAGATGTTAACAGCTGCGTAGTTTTCTCAAAATATTTAGAAGTTATTATTCCTTCTTGAATACAATTAATATCTGCTCCATTATTAACAAGAGCAGTAATATTAGATAAAGTAATTTGCCAATATCCAAATTTTAAATCAAAATTTGAAAATATTAGAGATTTTCTTAAGCAATTAAGTAAGTTTCTTTAATTCGGTATATGATACCGAATTCATTTTAAAGCTTCATTTAAATGTTTATAATTAATAACTAATTTAGGTTTATTTATCTCTTTCTGCATTATTCATAACATAGAATGCAGTACAACTCCAAGGGGAACTAGATTTTCTAATTAATTTCTTATTGAGAAGTTCATTAATTTCTTCTTTACAAATTTTCAAATATTCTTGATTCATTTGACAATGTAATGTCTTTGTCTTGATATTTCTTTCATCAAAATTATTGATATATGGTAAAACAATATAATGTTTTTTTATCTTAAAAAGTAGTTGTATTGTCACCGCAAATTTCTCTAACACATTTTTATGTAAAGTAGAAAATTTTTCTTTTATGAAATTATTATTCAATTTCTCTTCTATAGATAACAAAGTAATTTCTTCTTATAAGAAACTAATTTGATTTTGTTTTAAATTAAATTTATTTATTTCATTTAAAATAATTTCTGTAAGATTAGTAATAAATTTAAAAATAATGGTTTTTCTAAACTTATTAGAACATATGCCAGTATTATTGATTTTATTAATTGACATAATTTTATAAAAAATGAAGTTCCCAAATTAATATGTTGAGTTAAATTTTTAACTAATAGAAAAGAAGTTTAATGCAAATATTAGCGGAAGAAATTTTATATTTAATTTCCATTTTATTTCTAGATGCAGAGGTTAACTGCTGCATAGTTTTATCAAAATATTTAAAAGTTATTATTTCTTCTTGAATACAATTAATATCTGTTCCAGTATTAACAAGAGCAGTAATATTAGATAAAATATATTCTCGATTTATATTTAAAGTAATGATTATAAACAATTTATGCATAATAGCTTTTTGCAACGAATTTAAAAAGATTGTTCTAAATTGTTATCATTTTCTACTGATATTTCAGCAGGTGTAATTTTATTGAATTCTAATTTTAATAAACTCGTATTTATTTTTTTTTATTTTTTCGAAAAATATTTATTTCAGATTTTAAAATATTAACTTCATTTTTAAATCATTTATAGGAGTATGTCTACTATCATTATTTAAAATTAAAGCTTTATTTAAAGCTTCTTTCATTGAATAAACTTGAATAGAAATTGTATTAGAGATGGAGATTCTCCTTTAGATTCAATAATTATTTTAAGTATTTTATTTCAAAATTTTTCATCTTCTATTTGGGATGCAATTTTAAGTATCTTTTCTTTCATTGAAGAAGTTAAAGTAAATAAGTCATTCATTTCGACTATAGATTTATAATAATTTTCATTATTACATTTGCACTCAGATTCTTTGCAATTATTTTCGTCAGATTCTAATGAATAAGAGAAATTGTCCTCAATTTCGTCCGAATTGTCAGACGTCTCCATATTTTTCAGGAGATGAATTTAATATAATTTTGAAAATAGACTGCTTAATATTTTCATCAATATTAAGCTTGATTATTTTCTTTTTTACTACGCATTTATTTGCATAGTGACCAATTTTTTTGCATTTGTAGCATTTTATTTATCTGATTTCTCTATTTTTTTTCTTTTGAGAAATCCTCATCCTTTTTCTGAATATTTTTCAGATCTTTGCTTATGATATTTTTTCTTTTTATGAAAAAAAATTTCTTTTTCCTTAGGAAATTTAAGAATATCATAAGCAAATTGTTCACAAAAGCGTCTAATTGTTTTCTTTCACTCAATCTTTTTTTTTTAATTTGATATCTTAATTTGAAATCTGTACATAATGTTAGATCTTCATGTACACAAGTATTTATCAGTTGTCAATATGTCAGATTTTCATATGGAATACGTTTAATATTAGTATCTTGTAATTGTCTTTTTTACTTTATTAGCAAAAAAAATAGACAATTTTTCAATAAATTTTTGCTTCCAGTGCGTACTATTCGCATCTGGTAAGGACGTTACTTTAATTAAAAAGACATATTTATACCAACGAAAATGTGTCAAAGTAGGACGTCTTAATTTTTGTAAAAGTGAACGAATTTGCTCTCCATTATAAGATATTATGCCGGTAAAATATTGTAAAATATTAATGATTAGTTTATAAATAGCATCAGTATTTGATCAGGATTCCCAATTACTGTGGGACTTAAAAATTCTTTTTGTTGTTATTGAGTTAAATAATTGTGCCACCATCCTTTGAGAGGACCAGTAAACCCGCACGTTAGCTGGGTTACAATTTGATGAGCTCGATTATTATGACTTCTGATAATAGAGACATAAATCATCATTCTTTGTAATACTATTTATATTTGACGATCAGTCATACCATTAATATCTCATTCATGAATATTTGATGAGTTATAATCATTTTGATATTTATTATTATCTTTTTCATATAGAACATCTACAAGTGTAGGTCGATGATAGTAGTAGCGACCTGTCTGCTTAGTTTGATATGAAGTTGTGGCTTTATGACATTTTAATTTATGTATTTTAAATAATTCTAATTCTGAATAATTTTCTTCAAATTGGTCTTTAAATTGTTCAATTTTAATTTTATCTTCATCAGAATTTTCTGATTGATCTGTTAATTGATTTTCTTTATTTAAGGTTGTAATTTTTATACTTTTTATATTTTTAATTAATTTTTCAGAATCCTGAGTCGATGGTTCTCGGTGAAAATTGAGAATGGGAGGTGGTTGTATAGCAAATGCCTTTTTGATTTTTTAAAGAGAAAAATAGTTGATCAATTTTATTTTCTAATTTCATTAGGTGATTTGAAATTAAAGGTAGATTTTGTATTTGTAAAATTAAATTGTTTAATCACACCAATAAAATCTTTGGTGGCATTAGTCTTTAGAGTTTTTCCAAAGCATTTAATCGAAATTTGGATTTCTATTATCTAAATCCAATACTGTGGGAATAGTTGAGGGATAAACAAATTCTACTATTTCGCCATAATTGATTTTTCATTTTCTGGTTAGCATGTTTAATTCATCTTCCAATTTTTTGGTTATATGATTACTAAAACAGGTTAAAAATGAAAAAAAATTCATTTCCTTCATGAAATATGTTTTCCTTTTCTTCAAAATAAATTTCAGAGATTTTTCTTCTATGATCTTCTGTGATATAACTACGATACCAATATTTAAATGATTCATATTTTAGTTCTAGATAATCATTGATTAAAGTATGTTTGATTTGTTTTTTGGCGAATTGTTTTAAATCAATCATTATAAATATTAAAACTGGCTTCCGATTGCGGAGATATGTTTTCTATCATATTTGGGTATAATAAATTATTATTTGATAGATTTATTTTATCTATCCTATGATTTATTGTTGAGTATTCATCTAAATTATTTTAATATATATTAGAAAAGGGATCAGATATCCGTGGAAGAGTAATGGATCTTCTCAGATTGAATTTTATAACAATATCTCTGCTATTATCTTGACTAACTTGTTCTACATCATTATTTATTACCGGATGAAAATTTATAATGGTCTGCCATGATTCAGGGAATCTCACTTCATCCCATTTTATAGTTCTATTTGTAGCTATGTTTGAAGCTAGCAAATAGTTTCTACAATTGTAGATTTATCTGTTGGCTTCATATTATTTTTAATATTCGGTTGTAAAGTATTCATAACTTTAAAATGAATTCGATAAATTATTGCGATTGTTTCAAATCCAGGTAAAAATTCATACCTTTGTAATTTGATTTGTATTTTAGCTGCTTCAAAGAGATTTGTCTGTTCGTGACAGACTTATATTTGGGAAAGTGTTAAGAAAACTGGCCCATGATATAGACTAGTTTCCATGACACACATCAATGATTGTGCCCAATTTAGGCATCTTGCATCACTTAAGAAAGCTAAAGTTGAAACGTTTAATCCTCGCAGAGTAAGAGGTTTAAATGCTATTTGTATTAAGCCGATGTGAATATATTTATAATTTTCTAAGTAACTACTTAGATATTCTTGGTTTAAGAGAAATTATTTTCTCTTGTTCATCTATCGTTAATGATTGTTGAACAGTTTTAATTGATGATTTGTCTTTAAAATCAAGAATTCCAATTTTTGTAGTAGGATTTTTCTACTTTAGGGATAGTCCATTTATTTAAATCTTCTTCATTTACAGGAAATTCCTCTAATTCTTCATTTTTAATATTATTATTTCTTAATTGAGTTCTTTGTAGATTTTTAGATATTGTAGTATTATTGTACCCCGAAGAGGTGCTCATGAAAAGCTATCAGAAAAATATCTAGAATTCTTTTTCTTTAAATAAGTTTAATAGGATAATCTATCATCAGTTGGATGAAAGTATTATGGTTCAACTAATGTTTTAATCCAAACAGGCCGAGTCAACAAGAATCAGACAACAAAGCGTCCATCCCGGACATAAAAATGCCCACATGAGACGATGGCCACTATATTATATATAAAATATTTGTAATGTGAAACATATATTAGACAAAATAACTCATTTATGAAAAACAATACGGGAATTATAAAGAGCTTTTTTTAAGGAAAAAATCTTTCCAAGTCGTCCCCGCTCTAAGTGCAAGGAACAGCGTTTCCAGCGAATGTTTTTAATTTGTAAGCCCTAGGTCCGACCATCCGGTGGATGTAGGGACCGTTCCAAGTCTGATCTAGTTTACGATTTGCTTATCCCTTTGCAGTGGGATCAACCTTCTTTATGACCGAGTCTCCTGGAGCAAACGTTTTTTCTCGGACATTTTTGTTGAAGTATCTGAGTGTCCTTCGATTGACTTCTTTCTATTGAAGAGCCACATTAGCTCGGTTTTCCTCTACCAGGTCTAAAGCAAGCATTATTCCTTCGTCGTTAACTTCGCACCACTCCCCTAGTTCTTCGTCAAAAGCTGAGGCAGTCAGGACCTTTTGACTGTGATTGTTGTATCCTACTGGCAACATAACTTTCATCCCGTGAGACAACATGAATAGAGTTTGACCGGAGGATGAGGACGACGTCATCCGGATCACCCATTGCATTGAAGGAAGTAAGTCTGTCCATCTTCCTTTTATTCCTTCCACTTTCTTCCTAAGTAGATTTAGGATAATTTTGTTGGCTGCTTCCACATGGTCGTTAGTTTAAGGGTGATGCACTGAGGCAAACTTGAGGTTCATTCATTGGGTTTTACAAAAATCTTGAACTCTTTTATCAGCAAATTGGGTATTGTTGTCTTTGATGATGACAAGTGGCAATCCATATCAATAAATCAAATCCGTTTAGATAAAGTTTTGAACGACTGTTGCTGTTATGTGGGCCAGAGCCTTTGCTTCAATTATTTGGAGAAGTAATCGACGACTACCCACAGGAACTTGCGTTGCCCTTTAGACGACAGAAGGGATGTCAAGTCCTCAAATGACGAAAGGCCAGGGGTTTATGATCAGAAGAAGTTTTTTGGGCCGGTTAGTGTCGTAGTGGACCGTTTTTTAGACATTGCACACATCTCTGGGAATACCCTTCTGCATCTTTCAGTAAGTTTGGCCAAAAATATCCATCGCTGGATCCGGTGGGCGAGTTTTTCTACCCCTGAGTGACTTCCACACTCCCCGACATGGGCCTCACGGAGAATGTCTTCAATCGTTCACTTCTCGGCATGGGCCTCACGGAGAATGTCTTTAATCGTTCTCCCTAACAGACTTCAGAAACTGGGACGTGGTTGATTTTTTGAATACTTTTCCTTCGATCATTAGATACTGGGCAACCTTAAATTTGAATGTTTTGTGATTGGCGATCTCCTCATCGATTTCCTCGGTCTCCAAATGACGAACGTATGGGTCGATACTTTTCTTTTTTCAACATGAATCTCCATCGCCAGTGGTTCTTTGATGGTCGGCTGATCAAGCCTTTTGGGGTTATTCCTCTCCTAGATGAAGACTTCGAGTCAGGAAATCAGTGATATGGTTTTCTTCTCTTCGGACATGTTCAATTTTGAAGCTAACAAATTTGTCGATTTCAGCTTTTACTTTCTCGAGGTATTTTACCATTGTCTCATCTCTTGCTTTGAATTCTCCATTGATTTGGTTGACGACTTGCTACGAATCCACCTTTAATTGCATATGGAGAGCACCCATTTCCGACATCGGGCGAAGACCTGTGATCAATGTTTTATATTCTGCTTGGTTGTTAATAACTTGAAAACTTACCTCGATTGAGTGGTAAATGTTTTCGTCAATTGGACTGCATAAAAACACTTTGAGTTCGGTGCCTGATCGGTTAGAGGCACCATTAGTGAATAGAGTCAAGCGGATTTGTCGATCATTAGCTTCCTCTCGGCTTTTAGTGGTTTGGAGAAATTTGACAGGAAGTTAGTGACGGCTTTTGCCTTTATCGCCGTTCGAGTGATCTCGGAAATGTCGAATTCACCGAGTTCGACTGCCCATTTAGGCAGCCGATCAGAGTTCTCCGGCTGAGTAAGGATGGTTTTTAGTGGATGGTCGATGATATCTTGTACAGGATGTATCTGAAAGTACAGTCAAAGCCTATGCTCTGAAATGATCAAAACAAAAGTTATTTTTTCCATTATCACATGAGTTCGGCGTCTCTGAGGACTCCAATGATATAGTGTACAGGGTATTCCTTCTCGAATTCTTCTCTGACTGGACCTGAGCTGACGGCCTCCGGTCTGACCCACAGGTAAAGGGAGAGTTTTTTTCTTGGCTTTGGGCTCTGAAGCAGAGGGGGAGAGTCGAGAGATTGCTTGAGGCTCGCAAAGGCTTCTTAACATTCGGCTTTCCACTCGAAGCATTTGGCTTTTCCAGGCACTTTGAAGAAAGGAGCACACTTGTCTCTTGATTTTGAAATGAACCAGCTTAGCCCAACCAATCGGCCTGTTAGTTTTTGTATTTCTTTAGTGTTTATGGGGGATGATATATTGATGAGTGCTTGGATTTTTTCAGGGTTGACTTTTATGCCCTCAGAAGTTAGTAAGTACTTTCGGAATTTGCTCGCCGAAGCTCCGAATGTAAATTTTAATGGATTCAACTTCATGTTAAATTTTTAAGTGTTTGAAAAGTTTTTTTAAAGTCTTCTATATTTTATGCAACTGATCGACTCTTAACTAACACATCATCAACATATACCTCAATATTTCTTTTTTCTTTTGATTTGTAAAGATTACATTCATGAGGTACTGGTAAGCTGCCCCAGCATTCTTGAGTCTAAATGACATTACAATATAATAATAAATTTCTTCACTAGTAATAAACGAAGTTTTTTCAACGTCAGCGGCATGTATCTTAATTTGGTGGTACCCGGAGAATGCGTCGAGGAAACTTGGACCTGAATGACCGACCGCCAAGTTTACCAATGCGTCCATCCTTGGTAGCGGGTATGCATTCTTCGGATAAGCTGAATTCTAGTTAGTGAAGTCAACAGACATTCTCCATTTGCCATTTGCTATTTGCTATTTGACTTCTGCACCATTAAAACGTTGGAGATCCATGTGGGATGCTACACTTCCTGGATGTAGCCATCGTCCTTCAACTTCTATACTTCCTCTCGGACATGTCCTATTAGTGTTGTGGTCGAACTCCCGATCTTTTGCTTTACCAGTCGAGCAGATGGGTCTACGTTCAGTTGATGGCATGCTGCCTCGATCAGTACAATAGGCATTTCGGCTGCCGTACAAGCAAAGATGTCTCGATTTTCTTAAAGGGTCCGGATCAACAATTCTGTGTTCTGCATCAAAAGCTTCATTGATTAGGAAATATTTTCCAACTCCCCTTCGACGATTGAGATTTCGAGGGTGATCTCATTGGTCTTGAGGCCTCCTCTCAAATTCTTAATATCCAGAGGTTGTTCTCCACATTGCTTATGGCTCGAAGGTAACAAACCTGAGATTGCTCTAGGTTCCCTCTTATCGTGATGCCTTCTCTATCCCTAGAAACTTTGACCGCAACATGGTTAGTAGAGACCATCTCAATGAAGTTGTTGAGAAGCGGACAAACAATTATAAGTATTATACGTCGGTGGAGATTCCACCAAGAGGAATCCTCTCTCGACGTGAACTATTTCTCATTTTACTTCCAACTAACTGTAAGCTCGATCGTTCAGAGCGCTTTCTTCCTCACCCGAGAAGTCGTATAATGGTTCAACTGGTGCAATCATTCGGTCGGCGGTAAGACTTAATTTTTCTAACAACTGTTTAAACAACACATTGACAGAGTTCCTAATATTGATCAGGATGTTTCTCACCTGATGATTATTGATCAATATTGTCACCACAATAGTGTCGTTGTGGGTGTTTCCTTTTTGGGGTAAATCCTCGTCCTTCAAATAGATGGGTGGATGGCTTTTTGGATTTTGGGCTGAAAGCAACGACACAAAGTTTCCCAGTGTGTTGCCCCTTTCGATTCACTCGCCGGGATGGTTTGGTCTCTCTAAATATGGCGGGTACAAATTCTGCAATGTGGATGGTGTTGGTGTGAATTGGTCTGTTCGGTGTTCCCCCCATTGGGGCCTTACCCAACCTTTGAGTCACGGCTCCTGGGGCGACGAATTCCTTCAACTTTCCATTTATTAGTTCCTCGATCAGGCCCCGGAGGTGTCTACACTCCTCTGTGTCATGACTGAGATCTCTGTGGTACTTACAACACTTTCTGCTATCTCGAAGAAAAGCACCGATTTTCATCGGTGGCGCTTTCTTGAAAAAAAATTCTTATCTTGGAAGGCATCTACTATCTCTGCCATTGATACCCTCAGAGGAGTGGCCTAAGGAACCTTGTGATCATACTGCGGTCTTTCGTGGTACTGAGTCGGCTGCTCATGATACTGGACCAACCGTTGATTTCGAGTCTTCTCCCGTCCTCTTTGGTCGCCTTGATGATGAGTTGTGTTATTGCGGGGGTGACTTTCATAGCGTGGACGGACGGGTTGTCGTGCGTTCTCCCTTGGTTTCCATGATGGTCGCTTTTGGTTTTTTTTTTTTTTTTTGTCGGAGGGCTTGGGGGCATTTTCATATGCATCGATATATTTGTTAGCCATCTCTAGCAACTTGGCCAAGCTCCGGGGCTCCGCAAGGTCGAGGTCAAAATGAAATCTCTCTGATCTCAATCCCTGCATTAGAGCGGGCTACTCCATATCAGGTTTCAAGTCCTTCACCTCTGGTGTCTCTCTGGAACTGAATAATGAATGAGCTTAAACTCTAGTTGGGTTCCTATTTTAATTGACATAGAGATCAAGCACTCTTCTTAGATTTTTGGGCCCTAGCATACAATGCTAGAAAGTGTCTCCTGAATTCCACAAAGCAAGTAATGACCCTAACCTGTAGCGCGTTGAGCCATCTTAGATCAGATGATTTTAATGTTGGGCTGCAGTTAAATGCATCAGAGATCTTCAATAGACACATTGAGGATTCAAAAGACGTGAGGTAATTGTTGGGATCTGACCGTCCCTTATACGACTCCAAAGTTGACAGTTTAAACTTCTCCGATGGTTCAACTCCCGAGAGTTGAAGGGAGAAGATGTTCTTCGGTTGTTGCAATACTTTGATTCTTTCAAGTCAATGTCTTTCCACCATCGGGGCGGTTTCGACGCTGTCTTCGGTAGATGGTTTGTCTCTTCTCATTATGCGTCGGCGATTCCTTGGGGGGGGGGGGGGGGGGGTTATGTGGTTCTTGATGGGCTACATTTGATTCGTGATCTGAGTTCTTAGAATTTGCAGTCCCTGTTGGGCGAATCCTTGCACGAATTCTCTAGTACACCCTACCTCCACTATGTCTCTTTGACTGGTTTCTCCCTGTTGTTGTTGTACTCCTTTTTTGTTGATGACATTGTGCCATGCTCATTGCACCTAAAAGAATGTTGAGTCCAAAATGTGTTCAGGAATCACACCCAAGTAATAGAGTGTACGCTGAGCAGAGCTAAGAGATGAAACTAGTAGTTAACACTAGAGCGTAACCTTTTTATCGTAAAATGATCCCTATTTATAGACATAGGGGCATGACGTTACAATTAAAGACTTGGCCTCTAATCATTAACTTCTTAGGTGTTCTTTTGGTAAATTACTGGAGAAATATAATAGAATAACAAGTGAGATTGTCTGAATGACATTAGGTCAGATGATTGTTCAAATCCTAGTCGATTGCTTGCCTTCAGGCTACTACGTCGGTAGTCAATCGATAGTGATGCCGCTACTTGATCGATTATATCTCATGGTGAACTGTTTGGCCTGGCTTTGGATGACCTTCTGACCCTGGGGTTGTTGACCAATCAGATATTTTTATGTATGATGTATGACCAATCGGCCAATCCTCCATAGAATCATCCATTCTTCTTTGGTTGCCGCCTTATTCGTGTTGTGTTCTTAGACTGTCGTTTGACCTTCCAACGATTGTCCAACATGTCTGACTGTTGGATTGCTTTGATATTCTTGCCGTCGTATTTTTCGTATACAGTAAACATGAACTCTATCAAGATGGGGGATTGCATTGGTCAAGCATGTAGGACTATTGCTTTGATTGTAAGGTTACTTTACTAAATTTTATATGTTAGTCTTTTACCTATCTCTGGAAACCTTGATTTACATTATCCGCTAAAAAAAAAAAAAATTTATGCTGGCCTTTGTAGAACGCATACCTATCTTAGGCGTCATTTGGCATAACTTTATGCTGCTCCGGCTTCCTTCAATAGTTTAAGGATGTTTAATCCAATAGTTGCGAGTCTACTTTTATGAGAACTATATAGTAGTCCTTTTGGAACGTTGGCTTAGGTAGTTTTCCATTAAGAAATTTTACGAATTTTAATTTTTTTATTGGATAAAAAAGTAATTAATTTATTTATTTTAAGTATTCTTTATGAGATTAGATTCTTACATCATAATTTTAAGAAATTTTTATTAATATTCATTTTTGCCATTCGTTAACTTGTATCTGTTCCATAAATTTTCTTAAACAAACAGACAAACTCTTACATTACTTTATAAAGCAATTTTCATGTGATCTTACTGAAAAATTTTATGCTTCACAGCACAACATAACACAAAACAGCGATATGATATGAAGCCTTAGTTTATCCCCAACCTTATCATTTTTAAGAATATCGTTGTTATCATTTTTCTCCTAGCAGCTCTACCGAACTATGGGAAAGCATCTGTTCAAGAGGTGAATTATGTTTCTTGAATTTCTCATATGCTTTGCATTAATTATGGGTCTGATATGAATTAAGCATGCTTAATAATTTACTATTATGAATTCTATATTATTTCTTTGTGGTGCTTTGTTGTATGTCAATTATGCAGTTATCTTGAAAGATTAAATTTCATCAAGCTCAGTTCTTATAGCTGGCTGTACATATTGGGTCATGGGTGTAACAGTTGGCATCTACTTTTTCCATTTAAATTTGAATGTAGGGCTGCAAATGAACCAACTCGGCGGCTGTTTGGGCTTGAAGTCATTTACCAAAAGCATGTTCAAGCTTGGCTAATGCTTGATTTGAGCTGTTGTGATATTTTTCAGGCTCTGTTAATTTGACTATATTTTGTTTGAGCTTGGTCTTATATCGAGTCACAATCAAGCTTTGTATCGGTCTTATATCGAGCTTTAATTGTGTTTTTAAAGGGTTTATTCATGAGCTTTAAATAATTTTGTTCACTATCATAAATGAATTAAGCAATAAAGATATTCAAGCTTGTTCATTTAACATTTAAATATTTATCAAAATGTTCATGCCTGTCAATAGTTAATCGAGCGAACATGATGAGCATTTATCAAGCTGAGTCATGAGTAACTTGTCGAATGGTTTGTTCATTTGTGACTCTATTTAAAGGTGCTTTACTCCAGGTAAGACCATGAATGACTTTTTATTCTTTTTTTATTATTATTAAACTTAGTTTTAGAAGTACAAATTCCAACTCGCTGTCCACATTTTGCTCAATGCTTGTTTATCCCATCTTTAATACTTTAACCAGCCTTTACTTTTCTTTTTTAACATGATACATTTAACTGTGCCCGTCTAAATTGATTTCTATGAGTTTGGACTATACTTGCCCGATGTTTTATAATACTGTTAGCTTTCAGACATTTGCAATACCATCGCCGCGAAGCGTGCTTCTTCAACTCTGTTGATCTGATCTGATTGGATGACTGTTTATTAGCTTTTGTGTAGTCTGCAGGTCTTCCTTGGACAGTAGCTAAAGGGCAGGACACCTTCACCCCAATAAGTGCTGTCGTAAGAAACCATGATTTCTAACTTTTTCTTAATAATATGTTTTAAAGTTAATTATAGATATAATGCCAAGCTTTTTGAGGCACAATAACTTGTGCTTATGTATTGTTTAATATTAGTTCTATCCTCATTAACTACTTTTAGGCAAGTTACTATTGCTATTGTTATTCTTTTATATACCATTCAACTTGATTCTATTGATGCACCTTTTATCTATGCTTTTCTTAAGTCCATCTTTTGCAACATTATCTTCATTAAGTAGCTTCACTATCCTTATCCTACTAGTGATGTTTGATTTATTATTACTTATTTGTTCACTCCCGTTGAGTGCACATGTCTTACTAACTATAGTCATAATATTCAGTCAAGTTTTTTGGTCTACGCTTCCATTTCCTTGTCTCTCATATCGATTATATATCTAATCACATGATTCATATTTAGCTCTATTTTCACATGTTTAACTTATGTAAGTTTATTTTGCGCTACCATAATCTCCATAAGTGTTACTCTCACATCTTTTGAAATTCAAGTTCCTCATTTTAATATAAATGTTTTTGCATAACTTATTCTTGAGCAGCATTTTGGCATCATTTATTGGAATAAAGTAGTGTGAAGAGATAATCATTGCTTATGTTTACTTGTATCATGGTGATAGGAAAGTAACGAGTTTCCACATAAAATAGGGCAAACAAAATATTTTACTTTCCCAACACTGATCAACACAAGCCGAATATATAAAAAATAAACACCCATAGTTCGAGAGGTAGGTGTTCTCTCGCATACCCTAAACCTAAGACTCAAGACAACAAGCACACATACCCTAACCCTAGACATATTAAGCTCTATTTATACCCTGCAATAATATGACTAAATTCCTTTTTTGACTTGCGCCTTTTCAAATTATTTAGCGGCCGACACCATAGGCTCCTGCCTAACATTACCCCCCATTCACAAAGACACCTTGCCTTCAAAGTGGAAGGGAGAAAATTGCTGTTGGATCAAGTCGTATGTCTCTCATGCGGTATGATAATCTAGCAATCCTTTCATTTAATCAACACTTTTTTCCTGCTTGTCAATTTTTGTGCACTATTTTTAACTCAAGTGGCTCCAAGTGAATTTTCATTGCATTTATATCTTTAACCAATTGCACTAATTCCGTAGTTTCTTCCAATTCTCGCGGTCTCAACATACGAAACCCTACTCGAATTTTTGGCTTCAAGCCTTTCATGAAGTTTTCTTCCAACTTTTTTTTTGATATCCCTCTAAAATGACCAACTAAAATATCGAGCTTCTACGTATAATCCATGACAGATCATTCTTTAACCATTTCAAAAATTCTTGTATAAATCCCGTCTCTGCGTGTTTCTGAAATGGGCCAACAATCGGTTTTTTAATTTTTTTTCATGTTTTGATTGAATGACTTTTTTCTCTTCATAGATACCATACTTGAGCTTTCTCTTCCAAACACAAGGCTGTCGCCATCAAATTTTCTTCATTCGTCGGCCCATCAATAGCAAAATATCTTTCCACTCGATAAACGCAACTATAATCATCTTTTCTTATAAAGATTGACATCTTCAACTTCATTTTGCATGATTCTCCTTCCCAATTTCCTCGACATGAAAAAGGAGTTTTTTTTAACTTGCTCGACCTACATTGTTTTTCCTTCTTTCGTAAGTCTAGCTCACCCCATAATCAATTAACTCGTCACCATATGCTCTTGAATCAAATTCTGCCTGGAAGGTTGCCCCAACAAAAGACACCGGTGCGGTTGGATGCATCCCTCCATCGGGGTTCAACCCATTGTGGTTCTCTGTTCTGGCTGAAATTCTTTTAATTGATCTTCTCTAGCCTCGAATTCCAAGTCATCCCTTTCTGTTTGTTGCTGCTTATTCCAAACCTCTAGACGTCGTGCAATTCCCTGTAGTGTTGCTACTCAAATCCGCTTTGGACTCTTTCACTCGACCCTGCCTACTTCTATTCATTCTAGCCATCTGAATGTTGCACTATTTCTTTCAAGTGTTGTCGCTCGAGTTTGCCTTCGATTCCTTCACTCAATCCCGCGGCTCTAAATCCGTCTAAGGTATCGCATAAATCCTTCTAATTGTTGTTGCCCGCGTCCGCTCAAGATGTTGTTGCTCGATCCTGCAGTGAGCGAAGATGGGTGTGCACGAAACTCAACGATTTTCTGCATCATTTCTTCTAGGACCATGAATCTTCTCTCCATGGACAAGAACTTCTCCATGACTGAGAAACACTCAATTTTAGATATGATTTGACTCATCTCTCCCTTTAATTTCTCTTACAGAGCATCCACTTTCTTGGCTGCCATTACTTTTAGTACAATTTTTTTATAACAAATGCGAAACTCCTATACATCGCGACCCCATCTTTGGCTCCCCAACTAGCTCGAGTCGTGACTGTATCTAGAGGTCCGGTCACGAAGGCAACTGTATCACGAGGTTTAGCCATGAAGGTGATCTCGTCGATATGGAATGTATTGTGATTCCGTCATTCGCTTCCTAGCTAACTTGAATCGTGATGTCCGATCACGAAGGCGACAACCACATGACATAACCTAAATGCCACGATCTCTTTGTTGGCTTCCCAGCTAGGTTGAATCATGACTCTATCATGATATTCGGTCACGAAGACGGAACCCTGTACTTCGTGATCCTGTCGCTGGCTTCCCAGCTATTGTATCGCAATTACTCCCACGACGTTGCTCTTATATCAATTTGATAGAAAAGAGATGAGTTTCCACAGAAATTAGGGCAAAACAAAATATTTTACCTCACCAACAATGAACAACACAACCTGAAATACATTATAGAGAAACACCTACAATTCAAGAGTTAGGTGATCTCTTTCAAAACTTAATCCTAAGATTCACGGCAACAATCACAGATAACTTAATCCTAGACATATTAAACTTTATTTATACCCTATAATAATAACTAATAATTTAATAGATTGCCCTTTTTTTGGCTTGCACTTTTTAAAATTATTTGGTGACCATTGCCATAGGAGCTGGTCTAACACAGTTATTTAATGACTGTATGGTTGAGAACATGGAACTTGAATTTAACGAAAGAAAATAGGTTTTTGAGTTTCATCCTTTTATGTCCACTGATATTTTTCAGTGACAATTTTAAGTTCTCTTCTTTCTGTAACCTCACCTTGTTTTCTTCTACAGCTGCCAAAATCTATGATCAAGGACCCAGATAATCTGGAATTGTGGTTGAAGGTACTTGTTTAACTTTTCAATGCTTCATTTTTCATCTGAGAATACTATAAGTATGTTGTAGGTTTCCGATTTCATTAAAGTTTGACTTCTTTATCTTTTATTAGGTGGATGAGGAAATCAGACAAAAAGGCTCAACAAGGGATATGCTATTCAAGATACCTTTCTTGATTAGCCATATAAGTTCTATTATGACTCTAATGGAAGGAGACGTTATATTAACGGGTCAGTCATTTGATAAATTATACTGAATAGAGGCTATTTATATGTAAGTTGAGAAGGAAAATTGATTTTGTTGAATTTCGGAACAAGGTCGCATCACTCTCTTAGTCATTGGATTCTCAAAGTTATGCATGAAACGTTGTTTTAGTAAAGTGTGTTCTTCGGTGACCTTGTAATGATATTTTTGTGTGGATGTCAAGGGCATGCCCGGTACATGCAGTTCCTACTAATATAGCTGTGAGTTCTTGAAAGAAGGCTATAATAGATTTGTACGAATCAAAGTGTTAATTTCAGAAGGATTGATTTAGCTAGATTTACCTGTTGTCTTTGCGTTTTATTTTGAATGGGAGTCGAGGCTTCCTATGGGTGAGGTCCCTTATAGTTAATTATTTCTTATATTTGGGAGTGCAGTCTGGATTAAGGAAGCCTTTAAGCTTAATATTTTATGCTTTGGCTGATCGAATCCTATAAATTATTGTTCCTTTGCATCATTTTATATATAAGGAAATGGTTTTGAAAATGAAGTTAAAATCTATCAAAATCCTATGTCGAGGCTCCGAAGGGTCAAGAGCCAGTTGGAAGTTGTGTGTTGTAGTTGCGAATGTCTTTTTGGAAGCTGACTGACCATTTGATCTGAGGCAGCACGTCTATTACTCTTTAAGATAACTTCAACGACCTTAAGCAAGAATAGTTCGCATCTTATTTGCAACCATGACTTTATCTATGGTAATCTTGTAAGGCCCAGGGTACAGTATATTAGGGGACATAATTTTTTGTGATGAAACCTTAAATTTGCTTTCTTGGTAGGAGCTTGTCATACTCGTCAAGTAAATATTTTAATAGCATTTAGCATTGCTAATGGTGGTTCAGAGTTAATGAATATGAACAATGACAGATTGGAGACAGGACATGATTAATCGTGTTTTAGTGGTAATGGACGTTGATTTGTGATGGATCAGAACCATACCATGAAATGGACAATCGTAGTTAGTGGTACTAAACATGATTGATGAAGTTTTAGGAGCATTGCTTGACTAATTCAGTCATATAATATTAGCCTAGGTTCAATTTGAATAGGGGTTGCTCTTTGATGACACATTTGGTTTGGGTTTACAATGATTATGTGGCGATATGAAGCCTTTGTGGCTTGGGAGATTTTCTATAATGATATCATTTCTTAGGGTTGGAGTTTGTTGCCATTTGGGTGCATGATGTTTTAGCATGCATTCCAATGTGATGCAACTATTTATGAAAGTTGTAACATGTTCATCAAGATGATCGGTTGGCTTGGATCCTGAAGAATTCTAAGAGCCAGATGAGTCAAATTTAAGCTCTCAGCTAACATTGTTTGATGAGTTGGGTTAGCATTTGGACAAAGTAATTTTTGAACTTTCACGCTCATTCATTTTGAATGAGTTGCCTCAAGGCAAATTCTGTGTGGCTTTCAGTGGCCTGGAGGCAATTCATTGTATTTTATAATTCGCCTCATGTTTTGCTTACATATTCAAAGAGCTCTCTAGTCATTCGGCATCAAAGGAGCATTTTGCTAATTTACTATCTTCAGAGGCATTATAGTCATGTTTGGTTCCCTTCGGTCATCATGGAGGCCATGCATATGTTCATGCTTATTTGGATTTCTGAGGTTCACCGACATGAATATTGATGTGTTGTCACAGATATTAAAGCTTTTATTTATTTTTGAAATTTTTCTTGAATATTTTTTGGAGTGTTTGAGCCTTTTATGTGCTTTCAAAGTAAGCATGAAGTTTAATGGGTTATCATGCTTTTCGAGAAGATACAAGATCTAAAGCTAGTCATCAGTTGAACCTGTTGTTCGGTCAAGCATCATGATTTTGACCTCTGGGTAATTTTCAGATTTTTAATTTTATATTTTTCTTTATATTTCAATGTCCTTGAAAATAATAAATTACACTTTAGATATTTATTTAATATTTATTTCATTGGCGTTCTTGAAAAATGTCAAAATTAATAAAAAATTTTAACAATTGTTTTATATTTTTTAGCAATATAATCATTTTCTGCTTTATTTTAATCTTATTTAGATAAGCCCAATGTGTTTAGATTTATTCAATTATTTAACAATTCCGTGAATTTTAGGAGGGTTATTTTTGCAATTTCAGAAGCTTATAGGAGTTGTTCTTGTAATTTATTGTTGTTTTAAGTCATTTGTTGGAGTAAACTTAGCTTTATACGTGTGATGCTATGATTGTGCCGCTAATTATCACAACCCTGTAGAGAGACATGCCTAACACGGATTATGACTTCTAGTTTTGTGATTGAGCAAAAAATTGAAAGAAGATTGAAATTTGACTCCAAAGGCATCATTAGTAATCTAGAGCGTGAACTTATTGGCCAATAGATAATAGCTCTAAGGACAAAGTGCTCTCACTATAGCATAGATATTCTTTTCATAGGAAAATTTTTTACTTCTAGTCGTTTAACTTTTCATTAAAAAATGTGATGTTGTCTCCAGCTCCAATTCTAATACTTCGAGTCATCATACTTAATTATAAACACCTGGTTAAAATCTGGAAGAGTTGAGGCATGAGTCATTTGTCCAAGTCAATTTATAAACACCTGGTTATAACTTTACATGTGTCATCTTATGATTGTGCGGCTAATTATCACAACCCGATAGCGGGACATGCCTAACACATTCTGGCTTCAAGTTTTTTGCTTGAGCCAGAAAATGAGAGAAGATAGAAATTCGACTCCAAAGGCGTCATTATCAATCTAGAGGCTGAACTTATTGGCTAATAGATGATAGCTCTAATGACAAAGAGCTCTCATTATAGCATAGATGTTCTCGTCATAGGTAAAATTTTTGCTTTGAGTTGTTTAGCTTTTCATTGAAATTCGAGGCATCATACTTAATTATAAACGCCTGAATAAAATCTGGAAGAGCTGGGACATGAGCCTGAGTAAAATTGTTCTTTAAAGCGTTAAAACAGCCCCAGTCTTCATCTGCTACAAAAATCTATCTGCCTTGAGGATTTTTGTCAGAGGTGCCGCTGTTGAACTAAATTTTTTTATGAAACTTCTATAGAATGATATCAATCTTTGGAACTCGCCCACTTGAATGAATGACGACTGAAGACTTGAATATGTCATGATAGATTCTACCTTATCAGTGTTTAAGATTTTAGAAAGGCAGCACTTTCTCTGTTAGTAATATAAGCTTCCCATGATAGTGAAAGTTGTTTATGAAGCTATGTATAGCTTGACGCTCATTGAACCTGAAATAAGTTACTCGAACCATTTTACTTTCTGTGTTAGTAAATCTCTGTAACCTTGAACACTTTCTTCATATTTCCTAGAACAATATTAGCTTTTCCAGTTCTTTTGATTTACCTTCTCATTATGAACAAACTCACAATAGCTTGGTTTGAGCATCGTTTGAGTTTTGCATGATTTTTTTTAATCTCGAATACGAGTAAATGTTTGATAGACGCCACACATAGCAGAGGAAACAAGCTGACTCATAATATCTAGATTAAATCTTGGGCTAGGTTGGTTTTAAAATTTTTGCAATATAAATTTTGCTTGATTCTCATTTCATCTAAAAATAATTACAACAGTTTTGAAGCCCATTTTCTCTAAAGTTTGTCATAGTGTTGTGATAATAAAACTTCTCCTGCGTGTAATGAATTATGCATGGGGACTTGGCTATACAGAGGGAAAAAATTTCTAGTGTGATAAAGAGATCCCCTCATCACTTTCTATCATAACTCTATCATCATTAAGATTTCTCTATCCGAGAGCAATTCCACTGCCCGGAACTACTCTGAACAACTCCGAACACTTAGGCAAGGAACACAACCATTCGAACTTTGCTGCTCCGTTGGTCGTCTCCATTTTAGCCGATCCGCGCGCGATGTTGAAGAGATAATGGCGGCGAAAAAATCGAAATCGCAAATATTTGTGGTGGTGCTGCTGGATAATGTTAAGTATGTCATTTACTCATGTGTTCTTCCATTCATGAGCCCTAGTCTTCATCTTGTAAACTGACTGCTTTGGAGCAGCAGGAAAGGTGGGGGAAGAAATGAGGCTTTTTTTTGCTTGAATTGACTATTAGGTATGTACCCTTCTTCCTCTTCGATTTTTTTGGGATAATTTTGCGCAAAAAAAAAAAAAATAAAATAAAATAAAAAATAAAAATAAATAAATAAATATATATATATAATATTGGGGCATTTACATAAAAATACCAGTCAATTCATATGTATTTATATATCTACCGGCTAAACTTTTTTGTTTTACTTTTAAACCACCAAAACTTTCCCATCACAAAAAATATCACCAAAATACATCCTTTCATGCAATGGTAAAAATAATTATGTAAAAATTAAATTTAGATGTTTAGTATGTATAGGAATTGATCATTTTAAGATTTTATTTCCATGCAGGTACACCTCCGGGCGTAGGGCCTGTGAGGATTGGGCAAAAGATCACAGCAGGCATTACAGGTTTTATAGACGCCCATTTCGACATTCAGAGGCGCCAAAGGACAAGCGATTAGCAGCCGAAAAGCCACACAAGTTAAACCACAACCTGCTGCTTTTTATCTGTTGCACCATCCCTGTAATTGCGTCACTGATTTGGTTGCCACAATGAAGTGGATGTAACAAAGGAGTATCAGTAATTCTCTGCCTGCTGCTGAAAAATATAATAATCTGGAAACAATGTAAGGTAAGCTCTTGATTGAAAATTTTCTAGTCGTCCAATTATTTGCTATACATTTTTTAGCTATTGTTTTTTGAAGTATCTACTTAATAATTAGAAATTTGATACATAAGTGTAAGATAAATAATCAAATATAAAATTTCATGATAAGCTTAATATAAATTTGTACTAAAATCCAATGATGTGACATTCTGATAAAAATCTTATTACTAGCATCTGACAGTTCTCTCCTAGTTTTTGTTTCTGTCTAGAGGAACAATATGATGATGTTTCCTCCTTTATAATGAAAAGCTTCAGGCATTGTCATATTTGGAAATTACTCCTTGATTGCGCATAAAAGGGATAATTGAAGAATCTAAAACAAATGGTTGGAAATTAAATTACATCAAAAAAGAAAAAAACCGTGAAGAAGAATTTGCCTGGACAAGTAAATGTGCTACATATTTGAGCATCTTTCGCTCTATACTCGCATAATAATAACTATGTCCATGAAGAATTTTTCTTTTTTTTTTAAAGATCAATTTAGTTGTTTCAACTTGATATCAAATCTAGCTAAGTTTGATCCAAATGACAACCAATATTGAGCAAAAGATTGAACAAAATTAAAGGCAAAATAGGGCTCAATATGGAGCTAGATTTTTTTGCTAAGTTTAGGGTTAGGCCAAAGTGTAGCTTGAACCAGCTGAAGTTTATTCTTTCATGGTTATTTTTGAGTTGATTATTAGGACCCTGGGTTGTGAACTTGAGCCAATTGTTGTATGTTTGCCATTCATCCTTTTTGCTATTTTTCCTTCCTTTTTCTATCAGATTATTTATGAAAAATTTTTCCATACGCTGTCCGTACGGAGAGCACCGTGCGGACAACTGCTGCGATTCTCTCACGGCGGCAGGAAAAAAAAAACAACCGTTATCATGATTTACATACATAACACTCAAATTCCAAGCATTTATATATTTAACACTAAATTTTTTATATTTATATCAACCAAAATTTTCATGTCATTTAAAAATATATAACTATTGTAATTTTAAAAAGTGAAACATCTATTTTTTTTTTTTTGTAGGTAAGATGACATGAAATATATGTGCAAGAATTGAAGTTTGTGTTAGATATTTAAATAGATAGGAATCGAGTTACACGTATGTAATTTTTTTTTTAATGGAAAAGGATGGGTGATATAATATGATCAATTTTGTCAGCATTAGCAACTTTAATTGACTTGTGACGTGCTATTTATTCTCATATGGTATAAAATCATATGGCAAATGATATTAAATATCTTAAAAAGAGACGGTTGTCTTTTAACATTTATTATTTTTTGATGGATTGTACGAAAAATTGATTCATAAATTATGGGTCCGTTTGGGAAGGCGGTGCAGTGGTGGTGCGACACCGTACCACAGTTTTGTCTGTTCAGGTAAACATTGTTTTGACAACTTTTTCAAAAAACTATCACTGGAATCTGCATTTTCTCACCACTCATGGCTATGTGCGGTGACAAGTTTATAATTGCGGCCTAACTTAAAAAAATATATATATAATAACCATCACAACTTTTTGAGTATCAGATTATTATTCAGCAGTTTCATAGTTATCTTTTAATAAGCTGTAGCTGTCCCAAACAGACCTTTAGTCTATTTTGAGATAATTAATTTACTTGTTGACCTTCTCAGCCTAAAATTTGGGTCTCGAAGTCGGGGACTTTACCACTCTAACAAATAAGCAACCATCTGATTTAATGAATTTATATTGTTGTAAAATTATTGCTTGTATTATAGGAATTTCTATTTCACATTTTATGACCACTCGTGGTGAATTTATTAAATGATTTAATATTTAGTATTGGCATAGATGCCACACCAATTTTTTTATCATTGTTTTTTGTTCTTAAATCAAAATCACATCATTTTATCATATACTAATTAATTATTATAATTAAAATCTCACGTGTTAATTTTTGGACCTCATCCGAATATATACAATTTGGTCATTATAAACTGACTTTATGGATTAAGTTAGGTTAGGTTCCAAATACCTTCACACATTTATGCATGAAATAGTTGTCATTAGGTAAACCCATTGTCAAATGAAATAAATTAAAGTACAATAATTCATGCTTAGTCTTGTTAGAATTGGTGTTTGACCTTAATATCCTTAATCATCCAATTATGAGATCACATTTGAAAATTTGGGCTTTCGTCCATGAATACTCTATTGAAACTTTCCAACAATAATCAAAAAGTTTTAAAGTTGTTAGTGTTAGGTTTGTCAACATCAACAGCTGTCCACAGTTGATTTGATGGAACAACTTTCTCCATGATACAATAATAAGATTGCATAATCAATCTATTATATCTAAAAAAACTCATTTTTAGCTAAATTATCAGTAAAAATATCAACTTTAACAAAAGATCATGAAAAAGAAAAGAACAAAGTAAAATCATATGGCAAAAACAATCAGAATTTACAAAACTGGGGCTTTGGTTTTCTTGTCCAGCAATCAGATCTTACCTCATAAACTGGCGACTCTTGTCCCCGAGTCGCACAAGGCTCGGAAAAGGAATGCGCCGGCGACACTTTCGTCAACTCCGTCGTCTGTCGTCGGTAAGGATAATTCGAAAAACTAATAGGATCAAATAGGGGCGATTCCCTTCCTATCTTATTCATGGTGGCTTGTAGGCAAGACTCGATCACCCGGCATTCTTCTCTTAATTTGATCTGAACTTGCTTCAATTTTTGCAGAATATGGTTTTTCCTCGCTCGTTCGATCAATGATTGTTGTCTTCTGAGCTTCGGCTTGTTTTTATTATTGTTGTTATTGTTGTTGCTGTCTTCCTCTTCTTTTTTCTTACTGGTGTTGCTTTTACTAATTTTGATGTTATTGGAGGTCTTCTTATGGCGTTCAGATTGCCATTTTAGATAGCAATCTTTGCAGAAGTTACTGCTTCTCTCGCCATTAAAGATTTTTCTTCGAGCCTTGTCAGAAAGACAGGAATATGCCTGAGTGGGAAAGAGAAAGATAACAAACTGAAACTTTCTGTGGCAACCTTTGATTCAACAAGCAGTGCTTGAAGGACTTTGAAGCAGCAAGGAAGAAATTAGTTTAGCTTCATCATTATTATTGAAACAATAAGAATTTCTTGTCTACAAAATTATAAACAAAATGATATCTTTTTTAGTTATTAGTACGGTTGAACTTACCGTAAATCCAAGTTCTAATAAAAAATAAAATGGACAGAGAACTATTAGCAAATCAATACTTATCCGATGGCAATTTGAGCATAGACAAACTGATGAGAAATTTTTTTAGAAGAAATTATATATAATAAGAACGTTCATGTAATTCATGATATGTAGCTTTACAGCTTTGGCATAATTCTTATGCAACTTATTAATCAGGACAGAGTTAAGAGTTTTTCCTTGAACCATACTATGGGGGTGCTTGGTAGAACATAAATCCACCAATTTTCGCTCTGTTAAATGTTGAATTCGAATTTACTAAATCCAATCCAGAGGTGCATTTAAGGACCTCGAGCTTCGTCACAGAGGATAAGAAGGCCTATGCCTGCTTGCCTCTCGCCACACTTTGCCTCTGACTTCGTCACATTCTGGAAGTCGCCTACAACACTCCCGCCCTCCCGGTTTCGTCCAAAACCATCACCTTCATGAACGAACCCTTCGCGATACAGTCCAATTAGAGGGAGCAGGGAAGATAATAGCAAATATAAAAATCCAATTGGAAAAAAATGCCAAACACAAATTGTGGATTTAATGGAAATAATACCAAATATAAAAAGTTGAATTTAGCACAAGTGGGAAAGTTAAATCCAAGAGGTTGCCAAACACCCCCTTAACTCAAGCAACAACACATTCACTTCCATTTGCCCAAACTGAATTTTCTGATAAACAATAATTGCAGAAATTAGACAATGAAATATTTTCCATTTAACTCTATATAAATCTCTCTTCGCCAGAAGAAGAATGGAGCTAAAGAGAAAAGTTCACCTCTGAGATGAGCTTGAATGCCACCTCTGCTTTTGGGTGATTATTCTTATCTGGATGCAACTGCAATGCTACATAGGATTTCCAGTAAAAACACAAATCATTAAGTAAACAAAGATGAAAAATAGAGATGTGATTAAATTCAGCACATACCAAGTTGTCTATATCGCCGGCGAATCACATCCAGACCAGAATCCTCATCAACCTTGCACCATTTCACAAAACCTCATTCAAACAAAATCATAATCCAAGGTAGAACAATGCAGAGAATTTACAGAAAACTGAACTAAAATAAAAGAAATTCAGATTTACATTGAGAATAAGGTACCAATCAATGAGCACTTTTTCCCTGTCATTGGAGCAGAGATGCTTACAGGAAGCGAACGCCGTAGCCATGAAGCAGATCTCCTTCACAAGCTCTGCCTTCTCTTCCACCTCTCTCCTCCCCATTCTCTCTTCTGTTTCTCAGAAAGCAAGCTTAAGATTTATTTATAATCATAATTAATTAAAAAAAAACATTTTTTGGTTTATTAAAGTCTTATTAAACAACTGGATTTGTAGACCATAGATTAGGGTGTAGGGGAAGGAGCGGTTTGAGTTTTGGGGAATTTCAAAGGGGGAAGGCGCGGCGTTTGCGGTGCAGATTTTGAAAAGAGAGTGAAGCAGGCAGAGGAGATGATTTGGTTGGGGGAGATTTGGAGAAGTTACCGTTTGGTTAGGCACGTGGGTTCCACGTGACGAGTTCCCCGTACAGCCATTTCCTGATCGTTTCGGAGTTGGAATACTTCCTTTAGGCTTCTTGTGACCGGTTGCTGTGGGTAATCCTCCGGTGGTCCTCGGCGTGACTGGTGATCACCGGTGAGGATTTTCTTGGGTTGCTTTTCCCGGCGTTCTACCCTTTCCTTTCCCATGTGCTTTTTCTCATTTTCAACTTTGTGAAAATCAGGAGCTCTCGTTTTGCGTACGTAAGACATACGTAGTGATGTGTGCATCAGGAATGTTATTCAGAGGATATTGTGGAGTTATATTTGTGTTATACCACTTATAATCTCCTTGTAACCTACTTATAACCCACATATACCTTGTAAGTTCCGCGCTTCTGTTTTCATATGTATGTTATAGGTAGGTTACATGAAGGTTATATGGGATATAACGCGAATATAACCCCTCAATATCCTCTGAATAACCTCCCTAACGTACACAGCGATGCATACGTAAGACATTAATATAAACAATTTGCTGATCATTTTTTTTTTTTTTTTATCTTGAGTTTTAAGTTCAGGTATACATGAATCCCAAAAAAAAATTGGACAATTCAAATTTTATACCCAAACATGACCCGAAATTTAATGATATCAACCTAAATTAAAATTTTTGAGTCTAGGCTACATCAAGTTGTTTATTGACGTCTCTTGTCAAGTACACTTATGATTTTGACATAAAAGATGTCTACTTTTTAATCAAATGTAAAATAATATGATTCTTTAAAATTAATTTTATTTAAATGTTTTTTTTGTAGTGAAAAATTTGAGGGTCAAGTCGAACCAATTTGTATGTCAAAAAGAGATAAGAATTGAAACATATATAAACTTGAAATGTAATCAAATTCAAATTTAAATTTTCCCTAAAAGAAAAGTTATGGTTTAAGATGTTGAGTTCATAGGATGGAAAATTTCGATAAAACTTGAAGTGTACATATATGATGATATTTCGTTACATGTAGCGATGACTTCAATCGAATAATCACAATTAAATAGATTTCGTTCATCATAATTTTTGATATAATGATCATTAGGGTGTTCAACCAAGGACAAATGGTTTGTATGAGACAGCTGCAACTTCTCAGCGTTTCACCTGCAGCTATGCTACCCCAAGAAGATGCTGCTGAGAAGTTGATTGACTGTTTGTTTCAGTTGATTGAAAACAGTTGTCTGACAGCTGTTTCTTGACAAATAATTTTTCTGTCAATGCTTAGTAATATTGTTTATAATAGAATCGTCGTAGTCATTATTTTGATACTTCAGAAGTAAAAATTTAATTTAGAACATTAAAAAATTTAGATACACTCTTCATTTAACAGCAAGTACCAAGAGTGATACGTGCATAAACAAATTTATAGAAACTAAATAGTATGTAGGTAAACAAATATATAGTAATTGAATGGTATATATGTAAATTAGTTCATAGAAATTGAATGTTATGTATGTAAACAACTACGTAACATTGGAGTGGTATGTTTATAATTTTTTTTTATTTTACGCAAATACATAGAAATTGGGTGATATGTACATAAATCTTTTTTTTTTCTTTCTTTTTCTTTTTTATGTTTTTGCTTCGTCAAAGGGAGGAAGGCTCACTGGTGGGAAGCTTGCTGGAGGGGGAACAGGGCTCGGCTTTTTCGGCCGAGGAGGATGAGTGACGTTGGTGAGTTGGAGCTGCTCGGTTGGTGGCTTTATAGGGAGTGGAGGAGTTCAGACTAGTGATTGGAGTGAAGAAGAGGTGACAGCTCTCAGGAAGGAGGAAGGAGCTGTCTTGGTTGAGTGTGGGAGGAGAAGAGATGCTAGGGCAACAGAGGCTGGATCACGAGAGAATGGGAAGCGCGGAGCAAAGGAGGTGAACACGGCTCGATAACACGGGCCCGCGGGGTTGATCCAGCGGCCCACGTTTCTATAGCGATGGGCGGCCGCAAACGCGATATCCAAACTCCAAACTCGAGCTCAACTTCATAGTTTGGGGCTGCGCTGCTCGAAAAAATGAACTTCGTGAATACCACACACGAGAGATCATATAAAATAAGGTATTGTGAACAATATTGTGAAATTGTAATCTAGTAGTAGGATGTGGTTTTGGAACCTTCATTGATGTTTCTCAAAATTGTTAAGACAATTGCAAGAAAATATTTTGATATGTTATAGATGTTGTCACTTTTTGTTTGTTTTCATGGGACGACGATTGTTTTTAACGCTTTCTTTCTTACGATGAATTTATACTGCTACTAACCTATGCAGTTGTCGCAAAAATGACAGGTACGAGTCCCATAATTTATTTAATGCGGTTTTATTACTTTAATTTATTGAATTCTATTACCCACGCATGTTTTACTTTAACTGCAAAACAAAACAACAAAAAATATACACTTTCAAAAACAATAATACACTTTCATAACTCTGAACACCCCATAATTTACTCCTTCTGGGTTTATGAGGATCTCTCGGATGTAGTAACCTATGGTTGCTAACGAGAATTCTCCGATCTAAATGAGTTTAATTGTTTATTTGGACTAAGTAAATTCAAGAAAAAATAGTGGTCCAGGACGACGAAGCCATGAAATCTTAACAGGTGTCGTTGAACTCAAATTACAATTCCCCCAAAACATTCAAAAAACAATGAAAAATGAAACCAAAACCATAATACATGAACACAAATAAACCTTGATGTGTACTTCAACAAGAAGCATTGGAACAAGTCGTGGCGAACGGAGAGCGACGATCTACTATAATAAAACAAGTCTACATCAGCTAAACCATCCTTTAGAGTTAAACAACAAGCCATAGAACTTCGATGTAGTTTGTCCAGTGCTACATGAATCTTCACCTTATCATTAGGCTTTTGCACGACCATGTCGTGCAATATAAGCCCTAACTTGCTTTAAGATTCTGAGGCAATTGTCCGATACGATGTAAACTCTTTTATCTTCCAGACTATTTGTATAATCAGATATTATGCAATTATAATTTTAATAATTAATAATTGACAGGATTGAAAAATTAATGAATTTGTTTTGAAAACATAAAACCCAACAATAACATAGCTTTGGAAGTCACTGATGTTTGCCTCTGTCCCGTGACGTCCCATAATGTTAACTTCTTTGATTCCAAAAATAACTATTCTCACTTGATCCTTTTCTACTTGCTATTTCTTACAAACTACCTAGAAAATCTAAACTTTAAGTATCTTGAAGACAAAACCTCACATATTTTTTAGAGTTTACTTAAGTGACTTCGATCCTTTAGAATGTAATTAACTATAATTTTAGAACACAGGTAATAGAAACCCTACATAATCTTTCCATATTAAATAAGAGAACCTGTTGGTCGTACATAAAGTTCACAGACCAAACAGATGTCATGTGTTTCTTTAGTTTATATGATTGAGCTCACTCTCAAGTAATATTTCTGTCTCTCGTGATCGTGTATTACTTGTAATGTCGTGTTTGATCGCTGAAACTATTAAAATGTATGAGACCTTATTAGTCTCATATTTTCATAATTAGAAAATTATTTTCCCACATCAAAATTATACATGTATTAAATCACAAAATTACTTTTCACTAACTAAAAAAAAAGGGACTGCCAGTAAGTTGTAAGAATCATGAGGAACATTACAGTTTGAGATTAAGCTAAATACCTCTTTATCCCTTATATAAGATCCAAGGTTAAGTGACACCTTATTTTTTGAAAATTTTGGTAATGTTATTTTCCCTATGTTCTCATTCACTATAAATTTTAAACTTTTGACATGATTGTTGATCACTCTTGTGCAATAACTAAACCTATCTAATTTCTAATAGCTACAGTCAAAGCATTGACAGCACTCTTATCAGAGACATGCAACATAATTGCTTATATATAGGAAAGAATTTTTATTCACATCAATCAATATACTACTTTGTTTATAATAATTATCTTAAATCACATTCGAGTAAATTCATTTGGTTTAAAGCACATTCGTTAGTTGCTTTAAAAATTCTTATTAATGATTTAAAGACAAAACGTTCTCTTTTTCTTAGAAGAATTAATGTCCCTTAGCTGCGTCATGTGCAGCTCAAATTGAGACTCACTCTCATTTATTTTTTGAGTGTCCTATTTCTTTTTCTATTCTTAAAGGAGGCATTCCCAGTAGAGCTTTCTTCCCTTTGGGTTACAATCTTTCACAAGTTATAACTTGTGTTGATTCACTTAAATGCAAGGCCACAAGAAAATTGTACCTATTGGCAACTCACATCTCAACCTATTATATATGGTTTGAAATAAATTGCAAAATATTTAATGTGAATGTAATTTTCTTAACATTATTTTTGAAATGATTCACATCATCATTAGACAAAAAAAGTAAAAAGGAAATTTAACAAAAGAGCTTATAGCTGTAATGAAAAATATGTATTTCACATAAGCCTTTATTTTAGGCCAAGCTTCAGATATTATGCCCCTTATTTTCTTTTGGACTTGATAGTTGATATGATGGAATTTGATGATATTGTAATATATTTTTATTTTAATGAATTTCTTGAGTTTGACCCTTATTACTCGAAATAATTAAATATTAAAAATAATAAAAAAAGATTTGGTTATGCAAAAACCAGATTAGCAAGGAACCGGTGTTGAACAACTCGAACCGTCGGTGAAACCGAAAAAAAACCATTCTCGATTGAAGAGAACTGGTCATTTCTCGATTCTATTGCACCTCATTTTGAGGAAGAAGATGGTGGCACGGTGGGCCAAGAGTGGAGAAGCTAATGGATGAAAGAAAGGCTCTGCATGGGTAGTTTCCAATTGACTTGAAAGGTAGATAGTGGCACGGTGGGCCAAAAAGATGGTGGCACTATCCCGCTTTATGTTATCATGTTTTCTATTTTGATTTCGGAAGTTAGGGTTTTGAGCAGCTGCGATGAACGTCTCTCCATACCGGGAAATATTGAAAGATTTGTTGTGTGAGCCAAGAAATGGGAAGCCCTAACCTATAGCGAATGATGAAAAAGTATTACGTCCGCGACAATTTTATTTTTGATGCAATAGTCATGACGTTATGATTCAATGCGTTTAATTTTAAAAGTAATGGGTTTATTCAGGGAAAATATTTGCGTACATAAGATGTACGCAGCGTTGCGTACGTCAAGGGTTATTCAGGGGGTATAGGGGGGTTATATCTAGGTTATACCCCTATGTAACTTCCGTGTAATTTCCTTGTAACCTCCGTGTAACTTATTTGTACCCATAAAACTACGAAAGCGCGAAACTCATTTGTAGCTTACAGGTAGGTTACAGGGAGTTTACAGAGAGGTATAACCTCGATATAATCCCCCTGTATCCCCTAAATAATTCCTGGACGTGCATACCTACATCTTATGTATGCAAATATTTTCCTTGATTGGGGCTGGGTCGCATATTAAAAAAAACGTGTGTTTTTTTTTGTTGGTGGGATAGAAGTTTAGAGGTGGCGGGATATGCTTTGTGTCCGGACTTAGCTATTTTTTTCCGTAGGGTGGGGGTTGTGGGGAAGGGGAGGAGAGCAAAGACTCCACGGTATCTTAGCCGGCAGCGATATGGAAGTGGCGGCGGTGATCGTCGGTGACGGCGTCCACTTCTCTAGGCATATCATGCGCAACCACTCTCATATCCCCGCTACCCTCTCCGTCCTTGCGATCTCCCCATCATCAATACTCCCCGTCGACTCTTCCTCTTCACTGCGTGCTACCGTCCGATCGGACCCCTTCCGCCCTCCTGCCGCTGTTCCGCGAGCTCTCGTCCGCCGGATACGACGCATCCGCCGCCGAAGCTCCACCGAAGGCGGCGACGAGGACGGCTTCTTCGATGGTGGCGATCGCGATGACGGTCCGTTCGGCGGCGGAAATGGGGGTGGTAAGGGATGGGGTTCTTGGCGGCCTGGGGGATCGGAGTGGGAAGACCCGGATCGGCGGCTGTGGTATTCTTTGTCGGAGGATCCCGCCTTCGATGTTATTTATGAGGTACTTTGCTGGATTGCGCTCTCTAATTGTGCTCATTTCGCTTTTAAGAAGATGAGCCAACTCCTAGCGGAAAGGTGGAAAGATTTGTCAATCAGATCGGTTTTGCCTTTCTGCTGAACTCGGAATCACTCAATTTGGTGCCGATTGCCCATCCATTTGTCTTTTCTCATTCTAATCTTGTATAAATGCTCGCTCTGTACATAATTTTACATATCGCTTACTTTCTTCTCTGCTCTATTGGATGATGTTAAACATATTAGGCGAGGTTTTAGTTGTATTACTGATGCATTCTATTGTTTTTTTTCTTTTTTACTTTTGTTTTTAAGTTTTTTAATGGAGCCACAGTCCATTAATGGCTGTTTGGATGAATGTTTTGAAAAAAATGCATTTTTGGAACACAAAATAATTGGCATACATGTAATTTAAAATTTCGGTGCATTTACATACATAAACCCCAATTCCTATGTATTGACATATCTAAAGCTTAAATTTTGTTTTTTCTACATGTATACTTACCAAATTTTACATGTCACATACAAAACGCCACCATTTTAACTTCTAAAAGTGTGATGCACTTTCTCATGCATAGGTGAGGTGGTATGTATTTAAAAATTCAAGTTTAAATTCCTAAGAATTGAGTGATATATGTATGTAAATCTTCCTAAAATATTAGGAGTGTTTTTGTTGGATGCAAATGAGATTCATTTGAAATGTTCGTTTATATTTGTTATGATATCTTTCAAATGCCTATGAACTGGGGTGGCATTGTTGGCTGTGGCGGGCCGCGGGATAATTTGGGAATCATGAATGGGTGCAAGATAAGATTTAGAAATTGTTTAATTTGGGAAAATTTCTCAATTCCATTAAAGTGTACTTTGAATTTCTTTTGCTTCAAATCAAACCCTAACAAAAGAGAAATTGAGGAAAATGGAGTACCCTACTCATATTATTTTTGATCAAGCAAACCCTAAGTTTGAATGTTTTGACTAATAGGATTGATTTCTTAAGTAGCTTCTGCTAATAGATAGGTCTTTGCATTTAGTAGTTTGTGGTTTCCAAAATTTTCATGGAGAGATTTTTACTTGAGCTAAACAAACCTAGAAATCCTAGATGTGTGAAACTAGGCATTAATATGTATTTGTTGTGAGCATAATAATAAACAACAAATACTCAGTAATTACACAGCAGAGCAGACCCAATTTTAAGTGCATAAAATACACCTAATAAGCGCACAATTTTATTAAGGAATTAGTGGTTGTGGGTGTCAAACCTTCCTTTATGTGTTGAGCCAATAATAGCAGGGCCGAGGAGTTTTGCTTTTGGTTCTCTGAGTTCTCTGAGCCTATATCTATTCCTGCTTGCACTCTTTCCAATAAATGCAAGGAGAATGGGAGCGATTTGAAATTAGAGGATCTGGGGCAATTAGAATGATCATAAGCAGAAGTGGAGGAAGTTTTACAAGACACATATTTCAATTCATAAATAACAAAATGAATCATGCATTAACGTTTAACATTCAGAATAATAATATCAGAAAGGATAGACTCAATATTGATTTGTTTGTCTTCAGAGGATCAAAAGCCAAAAGTGCCCCTATTTTACTAGCAAATTTGTAGGTACCACTTGGAGACCAGCAACACAAAGAATGATTAGGAAATTTCACCCCAAATAGGATTTCATGTCTTCTTTAACTGAATGTAGTCATGAATCCACTTCTTAAAGATGAATGGTGGTCTACCATTAATAAACCATGGCCTTCCCATCAAAACCTTCACAAAATCTTTAACACAATAAAACTTGAAAAGAAATGAACTTTTTGTAAGAATTGTGATATCAACAATACGTCTAAGCTTCTAGATCTTACTAATAGACTCAAGAAGTGTATCATAGAAAAGACGTTTACCCAATGCATAGCCCGCTAGTCCTAACGCAGTTTCATGTGCGGATGATAGTATTTAGGTGTTATTGTTAGTATTGTGGTATATTTTACCAAAGTAGCACCGCATTACTATCTAATAACATCTAAATACTACCATCCTCACCTAATCCTGATATAGGTCATCCAGATGTAATATTTTTTCCACTAGAGCAAAACTCCATCGCTTAGAACCTTCTTCAGTCTCTTGATCTAAAAATGAACTTTATCCTCTGCACATGGTATGTAAGAGAGATTAAAGTTAGAAGAATTGCGGTTATTAGATGAAATAAGTCCTTTCCAGTCAAGGGAACGACGCAAGGCAAGCTAAGAATGAGAAGAGGAGGAAAGAGGAGATGTCTCGGAGAGGTTTAGGTGCAAAGCCCCGAGCAAAACGAGAACCCCAGATGGCAGCAAGAAGGATGATCTACTAATACTGTTGCTGGTATAGTGCTTAGTATTTAGTTGCAAGTATTTAAAATTCATTATGAGAAAATATATATATCTCAAGTGTTTAGTGTTGTTTGGTTTACTGCATGCATTTATACGAGGCCAGGCCAGTATTTGCAAGTTTGGGATTCCAGGGTGGGGGAGGATGTGATGATGTATTAGGTGATTTTCAAATGAACTAAAAATAAATTAGAATGAATTTCAAATATGCTATTTGGTTAGTGAAAAAGATATAAAATAAAAGTAATTAATATATTGAAAAAATTAAGTTTAATTCGAAGAAAAAATATAGAAAAGAAAATAAAAAATTTAGAATTCACCCTTTAATTCATTGGGTAAATTCTGTCACGTGTCAATTGCCATTACCATTGCTCACAATCCCCTGGCTACTGCCTGTCGCCCGAGCGCTTATTGCGTGCGGACACCGAAATACATCTTTTTGTTTTTTTTTTTTGTTTGAATGGGGCCCACTCTAAAATTTTTGATGGTCTTGATCGGACATTACAAGAAAAACGTAATAATTTTTCCTGCCGCCCACACCACCCCGCCATCACATTTTACTTTGATTCCAAATCAAACAAAACAATTATAAAAAAAAAAACATATATTTGTTTTACACTGAACATATTCAAAATACATTATATTTCAATGATATGAACTTATTACAATCTCTTTTCAGTAAAAGAAAGAAGTCCATCAAAAGTTATTTTGAATTTATTTTCCATTCAAATAAATCTCTTAAAATTTAAAATTTTGTGCATTTGAGTTATACTAAAACGAATACAAACAAAAATCTCAAGTGTGTTAACGTTGTTTAATATATTATAATGGTCATAAGAGTGCCCCATATTTGTGTGCAGTTACTAAATCTTCAATAGTATGTGTGTGTGTCGAGATATATATATATATATATATATATATATATATATATATATAGGCTATATGTACCTACATTTCATCATACTAATTTTCTCTAGGGACGGAACCAATTATATTTTTTAGAACAGACTAAACCCAAATATTTAAATAATTTTAAATATTATACAAACAATTATATCCAAAGTATTCTTTTAGAACTAATACAATAAAATATATTCACATGATACAATAATCTCCAAAAAAAGTTCAATAATTTTTAAACCTAAAATGATACAAAATTATTTCATAATATTCTACACAAATTTTTTTTATTAAAAGTAAAAGAATTGAAAGGAAAAATATTAAGCAAGGTGTCACGCACAAATAGTCCCACATTGGCTAGGTGTAGGACTGAAAAGTAGTATTTAAGTCCTGGGCTGCCCACCACCCACAAGAGCTCTTTTGGGAAGTAACAAGTGATATCAGAGCAGATTACTGTCTGTCAGGTGTGTGGACTCTCCATGGTCCAGTGGGACCCTAGGGAAGCCGATCCGTGACGAGGGTGTCACGTGATGGGGTGTAGGAGAATATCACGGACAAATAATACCACATTGGCTAGGTGTATGGCCGAAAAGTAGTATTCAAGTCCTGGGCTGCCCACCACCCACAAGAGCTCTTTTGAGAGGTGACAAAAGGCTTATTTGGTTGGAATAATATATACTGTTAAAAATAATCAAATTTGTTAAATTTATTATTTGATTGAAAATTAGTTTAAAAAAAATTAAATTTGATTTTAAACGCCATAAATGTTTTTTTTTTTGAAGTTTATACAAATATAATAGCACATATTTTCATTCATTAAGATAAATCATCAAATATCTAAAATAATTTCTACAATAATAGTAAGAAACATGATAATGTGCAAGCTATCATAGCCCGTTGATCTTTCAACTAAGACATATGAATTCAAATGTAAATGATAAGAACCTTTGAGCTTACTTACAGATTCCTAAACGGTCCTTTCATAATCATTTTGGTTTTTTTTTTTCAATTTTTCTTTTTAAAAATATATTTAGTTAATATAATTTTAATAAGTTTTTATACTTTTATTTGAAACATTTACCTAAATACCACATAATTCGTATATATATATATATATATATATATATATATAATCTCCAACAGACTTTCATATTTATATAAATTAACACTCGAGGGTCTTTTAACACAACATCAAATATATCATTATTGTTAACCTTTAAAGTGAAATAAACCTTTTCATGTACTTCTTTACATGGCACTAAAAGGTTCTAAATGTAAACAACAAACTTTAGGTCTTAAATATGTAAATACTGTGCTGTCTTTAATATCCGCTTTTTATTTTTAAAAATAAATCAAACATATTTTTAAAGTCACTTGACCAAATATATTTCATTCAAATCAAACAATGAACAAAACCAAAAAAGATCACAAAATTCCTCTAAATAAATGTTCAAAAGGTGATAAGCATGACTGCTTCACTAATTTATTTGGATGGTGATGGGAAGTGTTATGATTCTCAATGCTAGTGGTCAATGAAATAGTTGTATAATGATGTGCTAATGTTAGCTTCCATAATATCCACATGCATCTTGAATATTTTATAGTATTATCTACAAAACCAATCATCTTAAAGGATCCAGCTAACACTATAGAAAGAAAAAAAAAATAACCCACCATAATCTGAACAAACAAAAGAAAAGAGTCTATAAACTAAATTAATTTATCCATAAATGATAGTACAAAAGATATTTTAATATATCATTCAACTAACAGTAGCTTCCAGCAGGATTAAGCAGAGAAGAGTTATGAGTGTAGGGTGATTTGAAGCATTAACAATCCAAACATAGCCATTTTCTAGTGCATTTGATTTTAAGCATATGTATTTCTGCAGTCACCAAATCAATTATAACTGGCATTCAAAAACTTCAGCAACTCATTACGATTAGTTTCTGCCTTTTTATCCTCTTTTGATTTCTCAAGCTTCAGTAAAATCTAGAGAAAGGGAACAAAACTCAAGTGCTTGGAAAAATTGACAAAAGATCAATTCAGATGTAGGTAAAATTATCACCTTTTTACCAGAAACAGCGCTGCGATGAACACTATCGTCCTTTTCACGCCCAAGGAACTTAAAAAAAAACAGAAAAAATAAAAATGAATTTAAATAAATCATATATACATATATACATATATAGATAATAGAAATTTATGTTTTTAAAAAATGCAAGTAACCTTTGAAAGCTGAACAGGGCTGCTACGCCGCTCAGTCTGCTCCTGTATATAGCTCTCAAAGGCACAACAACATCCAGCAAGCAAGTTCAAAGTCCATTTAGCCGCATACAGATACCAGCTCCAACGTCAAAGAGCCAACCGAACAAAAAACAAAAGGTAGAAATGTGAGGATACGAAACATGTTTGAAAAAGAGGCCTCAGGGTGTTAAATAGTAATGAAGATTCACAACATTTTGCCATAACATGCAAATACATAATGCTGAAAACTGAAACAAAGCGTTCTGCCTCAAAATAATTCCCTCTTAAATTCAATGCAAGAGAATGAAGGTAAATATCCATGAAGCAGCAACCCCTATTCTCCTAAGAAATATATATATGATAATATAATATAATCACCTTTCGGTTTAAACAAAAAAACATAATTTAGAATATCTCAAATTAATGTCTTCAATACAAGCTCCTAAATACAGAAGATAACAAATTAAAATCCTCTTCGATGGACTAAACCTTCCAAACCTCTCTCAAGTCCTAAAAATAAGGAGGCCAAACTACCTAAATTTAAACTTAACCTCAACCCTATGGATTAGTTTCATCATATTTTATAACGTGTTTAAGCACATCAAGTTGATAAGATTTCAGCTTTAAGTAAAGCTTAAAAGGCCTAGACACCATAGAATGCTATGAAATCAAAACTTCCTTTCGGTGTTCGAATCAGATATGACGATACTGCTTGTCTCGCAACTAAACATTCTATTAGCATCTAATTGATATGAAATTCCTCTTGCTGGCTTAGATTGCCTAATTCTCCTTTCAAAGAACAATTTTCTTAAGCAAGAGTAAACCAATGGTTGGGTTAAAATTGGGTATAAGAGAAAGTAGGGATAATAAATAGATGAAGAGGATTGGATTATTAAATAATAACTTACTTTCAATCACTATCCATGAAACAAAAATTAGAATGTCAATCTAGAACTCAATTTCAATCACTTTCAAAGAAACAAATTAGTCCTAAATGGCTTGGCCAACCACAAGTTGGAAACATTCCACAGAGAAGGTAAAGGAAATCTACGATGCTGTATAAACCAAGCATGCCAACAGGACCAAATCAAGAGAAGATCGATGAATTAGTATGTTCAAGTCAACAAACTAAAATACTTGATATTTCATGTGCTCCCACCAACTGAGAAGGTAGCAATTTCGCCTATCAGAAAGAGCAAAAATATAACCGTCTCAAACTGGCCGCACAATCCCTATTGGCAGACTAGTTCACATTTAGTGGTTTGTCAACCCCCAAATAATAAAATCTAAAAACATCAGTTAAAACAAATAATATTGTGCAACTACATAAAGGCACATTGCAATTGAAAATGCAATTACACACATCTACTAACAGCCAATATTTCACTACAATATTAACTGAGTGCGCGTGCGCGTCATGCACTAAGTTAAAAAAGAAATAAAAAATACATAGGCCTCGCTTGGGATCACTTTGTTTTCTATTTTTATTTTTTTAGTTTATATTTTGAATTGAATTAAAGCATGTTTGGTTGTGATAGTTTTTTTTTTAAATGCTCAAAACATCTTTCAAGTGTTTTGAGTTTTTTAAAAACTAGGTGCTTTGTTTTTAAAAATAAAAATTATACTAACCAAACATGTTTTCAAAACAAATGTAACAAAAAAAAACAAAACAAAACAAAAGTGATGCCAAACGACCCTTATCTTTTTAATAACAAGATAATAACATAAAATGAATGAAAATCAACTATCAATAAACTAAGGGTGCATTTGAGATAGTTTATTTGTTGCGGCGTGGCACAAAAATGCATAGTAGTGAGTTGGTTTCCATGGGAGTGGGTGCATTTATTTAAATGCACCCAAGGTTATGTGACATCGTCCACAACCTGCTTTGGGCATTTTCGTTACTTTGATATTTTCTGGCTATCCCGCAACGCATATCTATTTGAGTGACCCTCCTTCGGCTAGCTGCCTAGGGGATTTTTTTTTCTTTGCTTTCCATCGTCCTCTGATACATGTGGCAAGCAATTGATGGTGTTTTCTTCATTTTCTTTCCTTTGTTCTCTGATACCTTCTATCATTTAACTTTAAAAGCTTTTCACTTTGTTTTGTGGTCTCTGTCTAGGTGGATTTGTTCTTCGCGATTTGTTGTTTGCGCAGACACCCAATTGCTTAGAGTTTGTTTTTCTGTGAAATTATTTAGAGAAATTGCTCTCTATTTAGTTTGGGTTACTCATTGTGGTTTGCTTTCTATCTCAGTTGGGTTGCTCTTTGTGGTTCGTTTTTTGTCTCGGTTGGGTTGCCTTGTATATGCTCATTGACTTTTGGTGAATACCTATATGAAATGTTATTTCATAAATGGGGGAACCTAATTTATGTGTTCGATAAATCTATTTTGGTGGGGTTGCTCTTTTTGGTTTGTAGTCTGTCTATACTCAATCAATTTTGGGGTTGTTCTTTGTGATTTGTAGTTCCTTTGAGGGCCTTCGATATGAACCTACGCTCAAATTTTTTGGTGAAGAAAGGAGCCTCCATTTTTCCTATGAAATTGTTTGATTAATTTTTTCCTTGTTAAAAAAGAGTGAGACGTGTAGCCTGATTTTACTAGGATTAAGTAATTGGACTTATCACTGAATTGCTAAAAAGAACTCATCGATTTTTTCTATGAAGTCATCAGCTTGACAAGTAATTCCTGAGTTCAGACAAACATGCGTAATCTTGGATAAATAGGCATGTGCTTTAGTAAATATTCTCTTAGATTTTGAGGAGTTTATCATGGGTTCATGATTTTGACAAGTTTTGGTGAGTTCATTTCAATCTTTTTGAATTTCTTCTGTGTATTCATGTTGATCAAGATGAGCCTGCGTCATTGAAATTTTGAAATTTTTGGATAAACACATTTATTAAATTATTTGATTTCTTTTTCATTTTCACGAGTTTCCAAGCGGGATCTATGTGGTTGAATTGAAGTGCAAACTAAAAACATCATTGATGAAGCAAATGCTAAAATTGGTGAACAAATGGTTGTTTGTTTGCTCATGGATAACTTGGTAGGAGTCATTCTACTTCTTTTTTCAGATTCATTTGTGGTTATAAAAAAGGGTGAATTATGCACATGCCATCTAATTCATGCATATTTACAAATCTAGTAAATAATGAATAAATGAATCTATGTATATGCTTATATGGCACATGGTTTTTGAAAACATAAGTTCAAGGTGATTCGCTAAATGTATCTATTATTCAATGGTGAGACACTTCTAATCAACAAGTTATGAGAATATTATAAGAAACTCCAAAAATTTATGAAGTCGTGTTGTTTTAAATGTTTTCAATAAAGTTGTTAGAAGATCCGACTAGGAGAAAATAATTTATGTCGATGACACCTAAGCGTAAGATCAATTATTTACATTACTTTTTTGAGAATTGGGATGTATGACACTTATGTTATTTTTGGACTTCAATGTTTGAATGATATGGGTGTAGGGCATATTATTTTTGATGTATCAATGCTACAATTTTTCTTTATTTTTGGGCTTTTTATTTTCATGGTTTGTGTTTAATATATTACTTGTTAATTCAATGTTATTTATATGTATTAGATACATCAACAATGAATAGCACTGATAGAAAAAAAACCAAAAAAAAAAAAATTACAATTGCATTATGCTTACTGTAAGAGTATAACAACTCATATATTTCTCGCACTCCTTTCATGATATCTACGTACAATAGTGACAAATGAGTTGAGAAGTTATTTGTGGATCATCCAACAAGAGTTAACATGTTCCGTATGACACGAACCATATTTATTAATCTATTAGAAGATTTGCACAAAAATCGTGGACTTCATGACTCCTCTAGGATGACTTCAAGAGAGGTGTTAGCTATAACCCTCATAAAAAATAATTAGTTGATATTTTTCAGTTGGTTTGAATGCTCTGATTAGCTTATCTTTAAAAGTTATCAAACTAGAAGACCCAACATTTTAAAGCACCCATAGAGAGATTTCACAAGATCAAAGCTATATGTCACATATTAGGATAATTAGTTTGATCAAAGCTATATGTCACATATTAGCTATAACCCTCGTCAGAAATAATTAGCTGATATTTTTCAATTGGATTGAATGCTCTGATTAGCTTATCTTTAAAAAGTTATCAAGCCAGAAAACCCAACATTCCAAAGCACCCTTATAGAGATTTCACAAAATCAAAGCTATATGTCACATATTAGGATAGATTTTTGTGTTCATCTTTTTCAAAATTTACTTAAACACAGTAACTTTAATATCTTACATAAATGACTTAGAATTCTATTAAAGCAATTGATGGAACACATGCGGATGCACTCATATCAAACTGTGAAAAGATTGCATACATTGGACGTTGTGGTTCACCAACATAAAATGTTATGGTTTTATGTGATTTCAATATTTTTTTCACTTTTGTAATTAACAAATGGGAAGTCAACGCACATGATAGTTGAATATTCGAATTTATTACGCGAACTCCGACCTCCTGGTTTGTTTACATATGAATAAAATAAATAATTTCTTCAATACAATACTAATGATTATACTTATAACAAAGAAATATTATTTAGTTGATGTTAAAGATCTATTACAAAAAGGGTATCTCGAACTCTTCCATGATAAAAAATATCACATTCCTGATTTTGAAAGAGTTAACAATAAAGTTCGTGGCATAAATGAGATGTTTGATAAAAGACATTCATCTTTATGTGGTGTTATTGAGAAGAAATTTGGGTTTGAAAAAAAAAAGGATTATTCTATGAGATATACTCACATATCATTTGAATAAACAAGTGAATCTTTTGGTAACCACAATTGCTCTCGGCAATTACATTTGTCAGCATCATTCATGTATTGATATTTGATTTCAATAGTGCAAATGAAAATAAGACAAAAGGCCCTACTGAAGTATATGAGTATAGCCCAGGACTAGGGTTGTAAACGAACCAAACACGAACGAACAGAACTCGTGTTTGTGTTTGGTTTGTTTGAAATTAAGTGTGTTTTAAATAACGCTCGTTTGAAATTGTTTGTGAAGTCATTACTCGTGTTCAGTTTGATTTGTTTAAAATGTGTTTGAAATTTGTTTGAAATATTTGAAATGTTTGAAATGTATGAAATATTCAAATTGTTCGAATCTTTTGAATTGTTCTAAATCTTTCAAAAGGTTAAACCTGCATGAAATTAATGTTTAAACATATATAAATCATAACACAAATACATAATAGTCAAAACACGACTCACAATAAAACCATAATATCATATCTCATCAATAAAAAATTTAGATATAGAGGCAATATGCGAGATTTCACTCCCAAAAACTTCAAAAATTGGGTTTCACTCCAAGAAACTAAATAAATCTAAAAGAAATATAAGAAATTTTAAACTAAGAGACGAACCTGAAAATCAGATTATAATTTATAGGATTTAATTTTTAAAATATGATAAATTATATATATATATATATATATATATATATATATATATATATATATATATATATATATATATTTATTTAAATTTTTTTTTTTTTTGAAAAATAACGATACAAGCACGATCGAACAAATGAATGTTCGTGTTTGGTTCGTTTATAAACCGAACGAAAAAAAAGTTGTTTGTGTTCGTCTCGTTTGCTTATCGAACGAATCGAACACGAACTTCCTGACGATCCGAACACGAACTGTTCGCGAACAACGAGCTTTTTTGACAGCCCTAACCAGGACAGTCAACATCACAACTGAATGTGATTTACCTGAGTTTTATACACAAGATAAAGAAAGGGTTAAGGAGATGATAGAGTTGAGAGTAAATTACAAATGCAATAGTTAATGGGTGAAATAATGTTGTATGTTACCTTTTCTTTATTTAGGTATAATGTGTTGTCAAAACGCTTTATATTTATCGTAATGACGTTCCATGTAACGATGTTCACGTGGAATTTAAATTTGGTGCAAATCATTTTTTTATTCATTCTAAATGTATTTTTTCTCACATGGATGACCTCCAAGGCGACCGTGGGTTTAATACAAGTTTTTTCTTTCTTGCATTTTATTTTAGAGTTTTATGATGAGATATATAATCTTAGAGGCTCTTCTAGATAGCCTATATGCTGTCATGGATTTTGTCATGTATGAAATCGCAAGACAACCAAGATCGCCTTCTCTTTCAGTCATATAACTGTTGGGTTCTTTTGGATGGTCTTGGTGGTGATATGCTTCAGTGACACATACGAGCTTGGTATTATATGGTTTAAAGGCAAACAATATCCTCTTTCTTTAAGGAGTTTTGTTTTCTTATAGTGACAGATTATTCGCCAGTTTATCTTTTGCTCTGAGACATCATAATTTTATAATTTTTTAATTATGCATTTCTATTATTCTTATTAGTTCATATTTTATCTAATGGTTTGGGTTTGTGATTTTAAATCTTCAAAAATATGAGCTTAATGACTTTCGGTGCCTTTAGAGTCTTGTACTAAACTGTGGATTACAGTGTTTTCTACATACATAACAAAAGAATTATAGCTATAAGAGAGAATTTTACTGGTGACCAAAAAATACATCAACAGAGGACCGTGACTTTTTTAGATTGGCAGATCAATCAGACGATTCCTTTTGATTCCACCTTATGTAGTGATCAAGCGTAGAGAGTTTCTTTGAAGAAGCTATCTCATAAAATTGATTGGTTGCATTTCGAATTCAATAGTATGATAACATTAATTATTTTTTTAATATTTTTATTTTTTATTATGATTGTTGTGTTACTGTTAAGTGAGATGTCAGTTATAGGTGTTCTATTTGAACTTATGAGTTTTTTAAGATTCTGAATACATTTTTTGTTTTCATGTATTAGTTAATCAACCTGGACTGGTTCTCTTATAAACAACACAACAACATAGAGATAAAAAAGTTTTTTTTTATCATAAACAACTGCAATGCAATTGTACAAAAGAAACAAACAAAATCCAAGTAGCAGAAATAACTTTTTAAGAAACTACAGTTGCCCCAAATAGGACTTTAATAAGCTATAAGGAGTCGTTTAAGCATTTTTTTTCTTCAAAGGGGGGGAGGGAGGGAGTTGCACCAACAAAAAGACAGGTGAACAAAGTCTTTGATGATGGATTGGCTTCAATTAAGTATCACTTTGATTAAGCACAGCAAACCGACATTATTCAACCAAAACTTTCCCTAATCTGGCATTTTCTTCTTCTCTCAAGAAATAGCGTAGTATACATAGATAGTGTTTTGGCTGTATTGGCACTACCTACAGACTTCAGTGTTCTTTACTTGATCCATTCTGAAATCCAATGCACTCGAACCAGCTTATATATTGCTTAATCATCTCATTCTTTAGTACATTCATTGCAACAACATCCTTATAAGACATTCTCTAACTTCATGACAAAGTTGCAGCCATGATAGAAAACTATGGCACAAAATAATAACACTGTTAAACAATCGCTCCCTAATCTTTATATTCTAGAGATAAACACTGTCAATTTCGATGGATTACTCTTGAATTGAGAACATTAAAATTACTCTCCAACTTCAGAAAAATTACTCTTTAATTGAGAACATTAAAATTATTCCCAACTTCTGTGGCCTACCTTTGTGCTGCCCCGTCCATACTCTCATTTCCTGATGAAAAGATTTACCCACCGGCTCTAACTAAATAATAAGATACTCATAAAATGCCTCTCAATTCCCACGTGAAGGTTTGCTCAAAATGATTCCTTATGTTCCCTCACCTTCCCTAAATAATGCTCAAAGCAACATATGTCCCTTCACTTGATGTTTGCAAACTCTTCGCCTATTTCAGGCGGAATCTATGTTGAGAATGCTCCCCATAAAAGGCATTTCAATGCTGCCTCCAAGTTAATACTGCATGCATAACATCTTCTTAGTCATCATATGCTTCAAATGTCTTGTGAAACCTCAACCTCTAAAAGAATCATTAAAGTTCCCACTGCAGTTCCTTGTGGGCATGTGGACTTTGTCAAGTGTAGAACTGTTATGTGAGAATGAAAGGGAACAATATTTCCTACAAAAAAAATCTGTTATTCCAAAGAACAGTTTGCAAAGGCAACCATACAAAATAATTTATCATTGATGTGTTGATCCTAACCTCGACCTGCTACATGCAGGTCTCATTCTTCTGAAAATTTTACTCGATCTTATTAGATTCATATTGCATCAAAAAAATGAAACTCGGGGTTTGTTTAGGAGAACATTATCAGTGCTTTGCTATTAAAAAGCTACAGTACCGGCAGATTCTGTTAACCTTACTGGCCAGACAGCTTCAGCAGTTCCTCTTCTAATGAGCATGCTCGGCTGTTTTGCTAAAGGACAAGACAAAAAAATAATCACAATTTTACTCAACACTAAAATGCAATAAATGCTCCTATTCTCCTAAAACCAAGTTCATGCTCCTTCCCAGATCCACAACACCTTAATTCAGCGTCAGTAATGATCTTCCAGCTTTAATTTGTCATATCAACAACAACAAAGCTTTAATCCCACTAGAAAGGGTCGGCTACATGAATTTTTTTCTCCATTGTGTCCTATTAAGTGTCATATTTTCATTTAATTCTAATAAATTAAGATCTATTTTTATAAGATACGCCCAAGTCTTCCTAGGTCTACCTTTACCTTTCTTAACATAAGTTGAATTTAAAACATCTACTCACCTAATCGGATCATTAGATGGTCGGCGTTTAATGTGACCAAACCATCTAAGACGACGCTTTAATTTCGTCCATCACTGGAGCTACCCCAACCCTATCACAATGTAAAGCAACTCATCCATATGATCATTCTCATCTCGGCAACACTTAGTATTATAATTCTCTTTTAAAGGCCAACATTCAACGCCATAGAGCATTGCAAGTCTCACCACCACCTTATAAAATTTTCCTTTCAGTATAAGTGGTACTTTTCTATCACACAATAAGCCCGAAACATTGCTCCACTTCAACCAACTAACTTGAATTCTACTATTAACATCCCAATCTATATCACCATCGCTTTGAACAATAGACCCGAGATACCAAAATTGATCACACTTTTTAATAATTTGATCACACAAAGTTATACTTCTATCACTAGAGAAAGTAATACTAAATTACATTCCATATATTCAATTTTGGTTCTACTCAAAAGAAGGCCTTTAGAATCCAATGTAGACCTCCCTAATTTAAGTTTTTCCTAGGTTTTTTTCCCTCGTCTTATCCAAGAGAAGGATATCATTAGCAAAAAACATACACCAAGGCACATCCTCATGTAAATGTCCAGTAAGACCAACCATAACTAAAGCAAAAAGATATGAGCTTAAAGTTGATCCCTGATGTAATCCAACAGAAATAGAAAAATATTGGTCAATCCTCCTTTAGTTCAAACACAAGTAACAACTCTAGTATACATATCTTTAATGACTTAAATATAAGTCAAATCAACACATTTCTTCTCAATAACTCTCCAAAAGATATCTCTTGGAACCTTATCGTAATCTTTATTCTAAATCAATAAAAATCAAATGTAGATCCTCCTTATTATCTTTGAATTTCTCCATCGAACCTCTCAATAAATGTATAGCTTCCATAGTAGACCTGACCGACATAAATCCAAATTGATTATGGGAAATCTTTGTAATACGCCTTAACCTATGTTCAATTACCCTCTCCCATAATTTTAAAGCAGGACACATCAACTTATTTCCTCTATAACTTGCACACTCTTGTGCATCCCCTTTATTCTTAAAAATGGAGACCAAAATACTCTTCCTCCACTACTAAGGCATCTTTTTAGTTTTAAAATAATATTAAAGAGTTTAATAAGCCAAGAAACTCTCAAATCTCCAAAATATTTCTACACTTCAATTGGGATATCATCAGGTCCCACAACTTTCCACCCTTGGTTTTCTTTAAAGCCTCCTCAACTATTTTTTACTAATGTGATGATAAAAAAGAAATGTTTGATTATTATTAACGAAATTAAGATCACTAAGGCCGGTCGTACTTTTAGGAACTTTATTTATCAAAATAACCACCAATCTATGTTGAATATCTTTTTTTAAGAAAAATACTTTTTGATTTTCATCTTTAATACACATTAGTTGAGTTAAATTTTTATTTTTTCTTTTCTCTTCATTTAGCTAGCTTATACAAATATTTTTCACCCTCCTTAGTATCTAATAAATTATAATGATCACTAAAAGCAAAATTTTGAGCATAAAAAAATTATCTTTTAGACTATCTGTGGGGCGTTAGATATTTTTCTCAGTTCTCTAAGCTTTTATATTTGAACCAATTTTTATAACATAACTTCTTATATTCTATATTTTCTTGCACATTATTATTCCACTATCAACTATATTTATTTAGAGAAATTTTTACTCTTGATTCTCCAAGTAGATCTTTTGTCACTTGTTTAATAGTGTTTGTTACTTCATTCCACATAGCATTTGTTTCTTCATGAACATCTCAAATTTTGAGATGTTGAATTTTACTCATAAAAATAATTTTATTTTTGTCTTTTAGGCACACTGATCTAATTCCACAATGATGAATCATAGTATTCTTTATTTTATAACTCTTCATCTTAAAATCAATAACTAATAATCGACATTGGGTAATTAAATCCTCACTTGGAATGATCTTAAAATCTTTACAATCTCGACGACCTCTTCTTCTCATAAAAAATAATCAATTTGTGTTTTATTAGATCTATTCATAGAAAAAATAAGGTGTTCATCTCTTTTATTGAATAAAGTATTAGTACTAATAAAATCATAATAAAAAATAAAATCTAATATGACTCTACATTCTTCATTAATCACTCCAAAATCGTAGCCACCATTAATATTTCTGAAATCTTCTACCACTCTACCGACGTGTCCGTTTAAATCTCCTCCAATAAAAATTCTTTATTTAAGAAGTGTCATTTGTATTAAGTCTTCTAAGTCATTCCAAAAGTTATCTTTAGAACCTATATATAAACCAACTTGATGAGCATAAGCACTAATAATATTAAAAATCTTAATATCAGTAATAATCTTAAGGGCTATAATTCTATCTCCAACTCTAGTAATTTTTATAATATTATCTTTCAAATTTTTATCTAAAATTACACTCACGCCATTTCTAGTGCGACCCTTATCAGAATACCAAAGTTTAAAACCTAAGTTATCAATCTCCTTAGTTTTTTCTCCAACCCATGTAGTTTCTTAAATACATAACATATTTATCTTTCTATGAATCATAATATCAATTAATTTCATTAATTTACCATTGAGAGTATTTATATTCCAAGATCCTTCATTAATAGTTTCATGGACTAATTTCTTTACATGCATTCGTCTGTAATGTGGGAATATTTGCTTATTTGACACTATACTCGGGCACTGGTGTAGCAGCCCTTGTACATTTTTCACTGTATTTAGGTCATACAGCGCGTTACTTTCAAGGGACGCCTTAGCTCTTACACAATGATCATGTCATGATTTTTTCGATAAGTTTTATGTTTTCTATTGACTACCTAACGCAACCCCCCACTTTTCATATCTGGGCTTGAAACTGACAATTGCATTGCTTTTAATTTTTCTTGTCACAAAGTTTTTCTTCTTTTTGATTTTTTGTTATTTTATGAGTTCGCTTTCCCAAAAAGTCTTTGTTCTAACCATTCATTAATAAAAAAATCATTTTCATTGATTTACTTAAAATTTGTATGTCGACAAATTTATATCATCCAGATTTTCAACGCCTTTGCTAGTTTGAGCAAAATGACGATCCATATTCAAGTTATCTAAATTTCCTTCAGGAAATTTTCTGGTTGTCACTTTTTTCAACAATTTAATAAAAAAATCTATATTGGCACAACATTATAAAGGTTGGGACTCCTTAAGTATCTTTATAAACTATGATTTGTAAAAATAAGAAAATACAAGACAATTAGTGAAACTATTAATTTTTTTACATTTTTCTCTTTTTATGTTTTAGTTATTTATATAATTATGTTTAATGTTGAAAAAACACATTAGTTTTTTATTCTAGCAAGTCATTTATAAATATGCATCGATTATCAAGAATGACTTGCTTGACTTCTATTTAAAGCAAAATCAATTTGATAAGTATTAACTAATTCATATTAGATTTAACAGGAATAATGGCATTTGGATCATTTTTCAACTGATCGCATGTACAAATATATAACATTTTACCAAATAACAAATCAATTTTAGAACATTTTACCAAATAACAAATCAATTTTAGAGTTTAAGAGGAATACACTGAAAACTTGAGTTTTAAACAATAGAAACTAATTCAAGCACAACTTTTTCTACAATAGCTTTTTAATTGACTTTATGGACAACAGCATCTGCCCCGAAAAAATCCTTAGATGCATTCACTAGACATTGCTTTTAGCAATAAACTTGAGAACCAAATATATAGTTGAAAAAATAAACCCTAAACAAGATAACAAAGAAAAGTTTTTGTACCTTTGCAGCCTGTTTCTTGCTATGCTTGTGCTTGCGACTCTTGCTTCTATCCTTTTCCCTGACCTGATAAGTGATAAATCAAAAAATAAAAGGTTAGTTAAAACATTTTGAAGATACAAAAGATTGGCATGATGCAAACTATTTGAAGTAGAAAATCATAAGGTCACCTCACCTTTCTCGCTTTGTCACCATGCTTTAGCTTCCTTGAATGGCTCGATTCCTCATAACCACTATCTAATGAGCTCTCACTGCATATTAAAGAGTGCTCATAATCAATAATTTATCGACCTTATGAATAAAATCAGCAAAAGAGTGTATAATAAATCTCTTAACATGACAAAATATGGCATGTATCCATATGGATTTCATGCTTGAATATTTAGTATTAAATTCCAGCATAAAGTCTAAAATGATAATCATAATGGTAATTTTTTTAAAGAACTTCCATCAATGCTATTTATGCCCTGTTTGCATCCATGAAATTACATATTTTACTTCTTAATCTTAAAGAATATACACATATACATATTTCATGTCAACTATAATGGCGTGACTATCAAAATTTTCTATAAGATATAGACCAGTGTAATCTTCACAAGTAGATTCTTAAAATTCATGAAAGCAAAGGAATGAAATAAAGAAATAAAAAGTTGAGAAAAATGGAATAGCATAAAATGCAAAACAACAATGCGTTGCTCATAGAATTACCAAGAAAATTATAAAAAAGACTCTGAAAGTCAAGAAAGCAACATAACAGGACAGGAGCACACTTGCTAGTTATATAAAAGAACAAAAAAAACTACCAAAAACCTACAGAAGTTTTAATTTATACTAGGACAATAAAAATAGGATATTTTTTATTGATCTAAGTGGCTCCAGGAACATGAAATTCACGCATGCAGTGTACAATCATTGCATGCCAAGTTATATGGCGCACTATACAAGCATTACCATCTTTTCCTGTCTCCAACTCTAAATATATAGGATCAGCCGACGAAAAAACAAGTTCCACAAGAAGAAAGAGTTTAAATTACAAATTATGAAAGTAATGAGTGATATAAAATTAAAGAATTCACTGCCACTACTTTGAAGGGGTAGGCAACTCTAGCGAAGAGAGGAATATCCATTAAGTAACCAAAATTGAGGACTTCTTTAAATTCAAATTTAAGTATAATTTTTTTACTTAAAAATAGTAGCTTTTATCAGGTTTTTCCATCGTGAATGAAATATTCCCAAAAAAAAAAAATGAACTACAAGGAAGAAGAGTGACCATCCATTGCAGATCAAAAGCAAGGTGTAAGAAAAGAAGTATAATGAGTAGCGAAGAAGAATGAATAAAAAAGAGTCAGGGAATTCGTCCAAAATAAATAGAGATCAAAGCTACAAAGTCTTCTAACCCGCACATTTCCTGAGGGTAATCTCTCACACTCCCCTCTCGTTCACAGCTAGAATCCTTTGCTAACCCTTAAATCGGGCCCTTGCAAAGGGTATATCAATTTGTCAATTCGTTTGCAAGGATCCACTCAGCCTAATAGTTACCCACAACAAGAAGAAATCCGAACATAAAGAAACTACAGGCATCAAAGAATCAAGTTTAGAAAGATATTCTTTGGCATTGGAATAGTCGCTAGACCTTTCTATCTCGGATTGATAAAAAATTAGGCATAGTGACCCTCTACTCAATATTGAAACCTTGACACATACATAGAGAAGTGCCTCTAGATCTTAGTCCATTCATCTATTTTTACCATATTAATTAAGGAAAAAAAAAACATGTGAGAACAACGATCTGTTATTAAAAAAGAACGAAGCAACAAAATAAAACAATTTCTCTCTACATTTCATCAGGTCGGAAGTTCAGAGAATCCATCACGGAGAAATTCACAAATTAAAAAGCTCTTCCAAGAGAAAAACTGCATACAAAAATAGAGAAAAGTAGAAATTAAAAATAGAAAACTCGCCTGCAAGTATCGGAGCTTGAAGAAGAAGAATCACGGGAATAGCGGTGCTTCCGTTTTGTCTTCGTTCGCGTACGATGCCTCTTACGGACCTTCAGATCGTCCCTCTCTAATAGCCGACGCGGACGGCGGCGGTGATCACGTTTCGAGGAGGATGAAGAATCCGACGAGGAAGAGGCCGAATCGGAAGACGAAACGGATGCAACCATAGCAGCTGATGAACCAAAAACAAGACCGGTAAGAAATGGCGACCCTATATATATTTATATATTCTCTCTATAGATATTTAATTATCTAAATTTTTATGTTATAATTACATTCAAATATATACATGACAAGATATTTTAAAATTTTGAAAAATAATATTAAAGATATTTTTTTGTGTGAAACTAAAAATTTGAGTGTTATTTAAATAAAAATTATAATTTAAAATTGTCTTGAAGTCGAATTTGCCATGTAAATCACGAAAAAATATTACATCAGTACTACGCACGTAAAAATAACGTGTGTAGTCAATCAATTCACGCCATGACATCTCGTGTGGCAGAGAAAAAAAAACGACGCAATAACACAGGGAATATTCCCTCTTGTGTTATTCATGTATTATTGTGTGTTATTCATGTGTTATTGTGTGTTATTCATGTGTTATTGATGTGTTATTGTATTATTATAACATCAAGAATATTCTCAGGACAAAATAACACATGAATAACACACAATAACAGTTAAATAACACGGGAAATATTCCCGACAGAGAAAAAAACGGCGCAGTAACACGGGGAATATTTTCTCCCGTGTTTTTCTCGTGTTATTGTGTGTTATTCATGTGTTATTGTATTATTATAACACCAGGAATATTCCCAGGACACAATAACACATGAATAACACGGGGGGGAATATTCCTCGTGTTACCGCGTCGTTTTTTTTTTCTGTGTCGTGCGGGGTATCGTGACGGGATTTCATTGGCTACGCACGTTACTCTACGTGTGTAGTACTGATGTAATATTTTTTCGTAAATCACACCAAAGAAATAAAGCGTATAAAAAAGTTGGGGGGAGAGAAAAGAGAGAGAAAGAGCACTAATAAACAATATAATAAGTAAATTATGTAAAATTTTATTCATGAAATTACCAGCTTTCTATAAACAAAGGGGGTGTAATAGGTAAAGTTACATTTGTGCCCCAACTTGAATGAGGAGTGTAAAGCGAGGCTAGGTTGTCGGGCAGATGGTGAATCGCCGTAATCCAACAAGTAGTCTGCCCTTATATAAAGAAAATTAGAGGGAAGGCTGTCGGTTTTCCCCAATGTGGCCATAAAATTTTAGAAATTGACCCCTTCTTCAAGCTTGATTGTATTGAAGTGTTAAAAGACAAAAGGTATTATTCGGGTGATCATTTGTCTTATGACATGATGAGTTATTTAAATCATGTCACGTACTCATCGTTATAATAATTAGTTTTAAGCCGGGTTCATCTAGTAGGGTGTCTGGGTTCCCCAAATCTTCTACTGAAGAGTACACCCATTGAAATTACTTTTTCCACTTTGGCCATTTGATCTTCTCGATATTCGTGTTGACATGATTTCTTTGTATATATTTAGTTCATCAATTCTCTTGCTTCTTGAAAGTCATGTTGTCATATGAACAATAAAATCTAATGCATAGCGATAAATATCATTTATAACTATTCAATGATTCAATAGTTGAACTCCTTGGATTTTTGTAACCTCAATTTCTATAAATAGAGCATGAAGGATTGACTTTCCTTATCTTTTATCATTTCACCATTTGGTAAATTTGAACTAAGCACATCTCCATGGTGAATGCATCTACTCCAAAGCCTGACCTTTACAGCAAGGACGCATACCACTGGGCCCTCAAGAACATGGGAGGAGGAGCCCTACTAGAGTGTGAAAAGTAGAAGGAATTGGCAGTGACGGTACCCGATCTGGAGGCTTAGGTGAGGTCAACATACTTGCTTTGTGACCGCTCACAAGAAAAAATCCAGGTGGAGAAGGAGGTTGATCTAACATTCCATCGATCGATCTATTGGTCTCACCTGTGGAAAAAGAGATCTTTCGTAATGGTCAAACTGGTCAAAAAATTATAAGTGCTTTGGCGTAGCCCAAGGCGTTGGGGAATCTCAACGCTTGTGCGTTGTCATTCATGACAATGGAGAAGGCTGGTGAGAACAATGTATCATTTACCGCATTCGAGGGCATTGAATCCTTGGTATGAGGAATTTTGGTATTCCCTCGCTGATCTTCACTCTTTTCTAATCTTTTTCTCTATTTTATTGTCTGATGCAACCCATCTGACCCTTAAAATCATGATCATTGATACACTCTTAAACGAGGATGGTTCCTATGAGAATATGTACATGGTTGTTATGGATCAAGGACCGGTTGATGGTAGTCGGCTTTCAGGCTAGGCTGGAAGTGTTGGACATCTGATCAATCCAAGCAAAACTCCTGGAGAGGTGACCGAAGGGTTCCAGATATCTCATGTATTGTTGGGGAACTAACTAAGTGAGATGGATGACTCCTTTGCCCAAGCGGCTGGATTTCTGTAAGGTGAAAAGATGCTTGGTTTTTTGGCGCGTGTTGAGAAGGTGGACCAGTAGAGGGAGAGGAGGATTGACCTACACGATGAGATGGCTGCCCTATATGAGGAAACAACTGCACTTTGGATGGAGTTGAAGGTTGTTCTAGAGGCATCCTCTGTTTCTCATGTTCCTTAACTTCAGTGAGGATATGTCTCGGGCAATTCAGTGAGTGATAATCTTGTTAAGTTTTTTTCTCTCCAAGTAATTATCGAGTTGTTTGTGTAATTATTTTTATGAAATAAAATTTATATTTTTTTTACATGACTTATGTGTCTGACATGACCTATGACATGATTTCATTGGTGCTAAAGAACATCTTTGCCCCTTTGACGATTCATCTTACCAGCCCACCCTATAAATAAATATGAGGGCTTTGGAATCTCTCACACAATTTTTCCATTTTTTCTCTTTCCTTTTTTTTCTCGTCTAAGCACCCATTCGATGGCACCCAAGTTTTTCCAAGAACTCTTCAAGTCCATTCTCGTTACTAAGGTATCCACAGTGTCAGTGAGTCAAGTAGCGCTCCTCAAAGGTACCTATGTCTTTCATCCATCAGTGAAACTACGAGCTATGTCAAGTGATGACCATGCAACAAATCTGTACAAAAAAATCTCATGTTCCATCGAGATAAATTCAAATGTGGCCTTTGACTGCCATTCTGCCACGAACTTTAGGTCATATTCAACGGTTATAGAGTGATCCCCGCTCAATTAATGTCAAATTCCATTACTACAATAATGACATTAACAATCTTCTACTGTCACATAATGATCCCCCTAGTGGAGTTATCCTTCACCTGCATTTTCCTTTTCAAAATCGTCCGAGAAGAGAATCTTATATTTTTTACTGGATCTTGACTTTGCATGTTGGGACTAGAGAATAACATTAAGGAATAGAAATCACGTTTTCAGGTTAGTTTGTGTTGCAGTAGTTGAGGAATCTATGTTCTTATAATAGTTAGCACTGTAAAGATGAAAAAGACCCTGCCAAGTAATCTCAAGGTCTATTGGGAAATTATCAAAGGACAACAACTATCCACTCATCAATACTTTGTGTTTGATGTGCTCAATAAGGTGGTATGGACAAAAAGTTTGAGAGGATGCCCAATGAGTTGTGGGATGCCTCTAATGCCCAAGAGGCAGAACGAGAATAGGTGGCTACTGTCAAGGCTACCGAAGAGTAACTATAGATGAAGGTATCCCTTCGAATGCTCTTGATGTTGTTCGTCTGACACAATCCAAGGTTTCTTATGTTGAGCAACACATTACTGGTGCAAAATTCATTGTTTCTACGTCCAAACTACCTTTGTTGATTAGAACATTTATACTAGTGAGTTAACTCTTATTGAACAGAAAGTTAAACCTTCCTTGTTACGTTTTTGTACTTCTGACACTCAATGTGATGAGTCCTCTAACACACCCAATGTGTTTTCATCGAATGATTCAGATGAGAAGGCCTTGGCATATAATATATAGGGATTAACAGCTCTCATGGATACCGACCCTCCTTTAAGAACTTAAAGTCGAGGGACGAGGCAAGTCTAGTGCCCCTCATCCATCTACACGAGATTAGGTCTGAGGTTGGTCAAGAGTCTGAGCACCAAGATGAAATAATACCTCATAGAGTGGGGAAGGCTCCAACTATCGATGAGAAGATCTTGTCTCCTTCCCCTCCTTAGACGAAGTGGAAGGGGTCCCCATTTAAGTGGATTTGTTCTAAAGAGGAGGAGTCCAACTCTATTAGCTAGTTCGCTATGGTGGACAGAGAGGGATTGGTACTCCTAGTCTCCGTCGGTGGTGCAATACCGTTCAATCCTTGTGGAGGTCATCTGGTTTCGAGCCTTTAACAACATGTTAAGGAGTCTTAATTGTTCAAAACTCTATTAGTTGTCCAACCGCTACCACATCATAGCATGGAAGGCTTCCCACTTTAGGCCAAGACCCTTGAGTGGGTTGAACGAAATGGACCACCACCAATGAGAGGGCACGTGAAGCTGAGAGATAGGTCATAAGAATCGAGAAAAGTCTAAGGCTTTTTGCGGCCAACATGGAGTCCTAGATGATTGAGTATGAAGAGATAATGTTAACTCTTTAGAAGGAGGATCATGAGTTGAAGCGACTATGACAACCATGAAGAGCTTGGAGGAGCACAGCGCTGGGATGGCTTATCAAATCCAAGATGAAATTCCTTGGTTGATTAGCCGTTTTGTGAAGGAGGGGCTGGACGATCGAAAAAAGATCTATTTGAAGGATTTTTCCACACTTATGTCTGATCCAGGGGTGGTGTTGAGGAGGCGATCAAGGAGGAAGACTGGAGAAGCAATGAAGGGTCTGCAACCGTCTGACTTCTCATTTCATGTACTTGGAAAAAAATGTTTCTTTTGCTTATTACTAGCCTAAGACATTTGTTTGTAAATCACTGTTTATGAAATGAAATGGATTTTTTGGTCGGTTTAGACTTAATTTCTCATTTTACCTTTGTTGTATTCTCTTTACTACATTTCTTAAAATATTTATGTGATGATCAGTTGTTAGTACTTTATGAGATTTTTTTTTCTTTTTTAATCAACTTAGTTGTGTTGCCACTTAGCTCAAGTATTATACTACTCTCGTCTAGTTTGCTTGATAAGATTCTCATCTCGACTGACATAACCGATGAGATTTGCTTACAGGGTGATTCTCTTAGTACCCTTCATGAAGCTTTTTGATATTAGGTAGGGACCACCTCCAAAGCTTTTGTTGGCATCAATTTTTGATGTCACGAGTGTAGGGTGTCCACCTGCATGACTCGTGATAACTTACGGCCCGTCCATGACGTCCGATAGTTCAGACACCCACCCGAGACCTTTTTGGCACGTGTTGAGGGGCACGTAGCCAGAGTCATTCTGTTAGGCTATGACTTTCTCTTAGGTGAAGGCCGGTCGGCATTTGGCACGTTGGACGACTCCGACCGAGGTGAAAAACATTATGTGGCGCGTAGGGCGTGATTTTGGCTTGAATTGACCCGATCATCAGCAAGGTTGTCCAGATGACCCCGGACAAAGAAACAGACTGCGCGATCACGTCCGGAGTGTCGATTTTACTTAGAAAGGATGTTCAGTTGGCTACGATTTTGAGGGCGAGCCTTAAATACATGAATTATTGTTTTTAGCCATATCGCTGGAAAAGCGGTCCGAGCGGCCTCAAATGACCACGAATGACAAAACGGGATCGTGTTAGCGTGTCCGAATTGTCGATTTCACCTAAGCAGGAAGTTCGATACGTCACGATTTTGCAGACAAAATAACAATATGAAAATTATCATTTTTTCGGCTCGATGGTCCAAAAAAGTGATCCGGATGACCATGAACGACAAAAAGGACTGCGCGGATGCGTCCGGAACGTCGACTTTAGCCAAGAAGGACACCCACTTAGCTGCTAGGACGTGTACAAGTGGAGAATATCCTAACGATAATTATATAATAATAATTATTATAATATAAAATATTATATATATATATATATATATATATATTATATTATATATTATTATTATTATATACATATATATAAGCAAAAAACAAAAACGAATCTCCTCCCTCCCCGGCCCTATCTCACGAACCAGCCGCCAGAGTCAGCGAGAGCTGCTTTGTCGCCCCAGCTCGCCGCCGCCGAGCCCTCCGCCGAGCCTGCCGCCTCTTCCCCGACGTCGGCCAACCTCGCCGGACAACATCCTCCTTCTGTTGGCCAAAGCCTCCTCCTCTCGCCGTTCTCCCTCCTGCTCGACGTCGGAGCTCGCCGCCACGGGATCTCCACTTTGCAGGTGGTCTGTCGGTCTCCTCCAACGCCGGCAACTAGATCTGGCCGACTTCAGTTCCTCCCTGAGCAAAAATCCGGCCTTCTCGCCTCCTCTTTTCCTCTCGGCCGGTCGAGCTTTGGCCTCTAACCTCGCCGCCGACGCACTGCCTGTATTCCCCACCGGAAAAAACCTCCTCCTCGAGGCCTTCAACTGTCGATCTTCCACCTGTCGGCCGAGCCACCACCTTCGACATCTTCTTTTCCTTGGCCGGTCAAGCTTCTTCCTCTCATCGACCCAACTCGGTGGACCTCTTCCTCGCCGGCCTTTTGCTTCGCCGGCATCGTACTTTGTCAGAGTAAATCAGCGAGGATATCTTCATATTTTGGGCTCCCCTCCACGTTTCCTTCGCTCCCAGTGCGCACCGCCGACGAGCTAGCATCTACACGTCGCCGCCCCACCTTGTCGGCGACGGACACTTCGTCGGTGTCGAGCGACCCTTTCTTAAAGGTACATTTTTGGTCGAATATATATATATATATATATACAAAAAATTATTTGTTTTAAATACTTCGCATACCTCCTGTCCTCACCATTTCTCGTTTTTTTTATCGTCCTGTGCACGCCCTACGACGCACACTGGAGCATGAATTGGACGTCGACGAGTTTGGAGCGACCAAAGAAATGTGTCTGCAACCGTCACGGTGGTGAGACTTTCTACCTCCTAGCCATCCTTA